>JABXJD010000165.1:322500-625000 GCA_013375575.1 Percina caprodes
CCCGTCCAGAGAGAGAGACATCATGGCTTTCAAATGATCAAAGTGGCAGTTGGTCAAGGCCACACCTCCAGCATCCACCTTGTTTCTCTCCCCCCCCCAATAGTATTTAAAGCTACAGACATAGAAATGGCACATACTAAGGAAAGCTTATTGTGGGACTGGCTCTAGTGGCTGGAATTCTGCACCAAGGCTGGATTTTAGGAAAGAGACTTCAGATACAGTATTAGGGGACCACTAAGGCCTATATAAAAGAGACTTCAGATACAGTATTAGGGGACCACTAAGATCTATATAAAGGAGACTTCAGATACAGTATTAGGGGACCACTAAGGTCTATATAAAAGATACAGTATTGGAGTATAAGTTCATGTTTCTTAATACGTTTTTATTTGGTGTATCTGTATATACAGACACATTGGGCCTAAGAAAGAACATTTAGGTGTCAACACTTATTTTTTAACATGGTCCCGAGATGTAAAAAACCAAAACAAAACCATGACAGACAACAACTTCAAACATGAAACAAAACTTTTCTTGGTAGTGACTCAGTTAACTCACCTCGTACCACGGATACGTCGGGACCTATGAAAGTGTCTCTTTGTTGTCAGCGTTAAAACGTCGCTGACAATTGATTAAGGAAACAGTTTGAATTGTACATGCCTACAAATGACACAACTACCCGCTTCACACATTTGCATCTCTGCCTGGCAAAGAAAGCTGCCAGTGAGACTTGTTGTCATTCTGTTTCCATGGTGACAGTCTGCACTTTAAGCTGCCGAGGACGACTTCTAAACTGAAAGAAGTCCTTGCACACTGCTTCTCACACATGTTCGCACTCACACACTGCCCTGTAGCTGTACGTCCTCCAGACACCCAAAGTGTCATGGCAACCGTACGGCAGCCACGGTAACGGCTGGCTCATTTTCATACTGATGAGACGGCCGGTTGCCGTGGATGCTCACGCTGCTGCTACTGTTCTGTGTCTCCTCTCCGGTGTCGCCCTGAAATTTTAATGACCGTATTTCTATGCTTCTCATTTTCCTCCTCTTTGCTCTGTGTGTCGTTTGTGTGTACGTATCAGAAGTCTCAGCTTCAGTATTCAAACAGAGCAAGCGTCCACAGTTGATACGAGAGGAGAATAAAAGCATCTGTCAATTTTGAATAAAGAATCATTTCTAAAGGGCGTGTGTTTTTCAAAGATAATTTTTTGGGCATTTTTAGGTCTTTATTCGACAGGACAGATGGAGACATGAAGGGGGGGGGATGACATTCAGGAATGGGCTGCAGGTCAGAGTCAAACCTGGTGCACTGAGTAAACCTCTAGATATGGGCGCCCGCTATACCAACTGAGCTATCCGGGCGCACAGGGCGTGTTTTAACACCTGTGGAATAGAGGCTGACAGGCCAATTGATTTAAAAATCTGATATTCTGATATCGGCCAGAAAGGCATAACAGATTTCCCTAATATTAGTTATTTGTAGTTCTTTATGAGGCCTCACTAAAATAATATGATAATGCAATTTAAAAATAACTTCTTTGTTTTATTGTCACAACAGAACAGAGGAACGTTGGTGATATCTCTTGTAATGTGAACGTAGCGAAGGTCCTGACTCGGCGTCAAGGCCACTTGTTTTGAATGTAACTCACCTCATGGCGATGAAGAACAGGGAGAACCGTCTCCGACGCCGTCTCACTCTTTTTCTGCCTGTCTGTGCTTTGTTCCAGGAGGACGAGACCAGAGAAGAAGAAAACGGGAGGATCGAGCCGGTTGGCCGAGCCGACTCGTGCATGGACCACAACCCTGTCAGGTCACTAGAGTAAGTCCTTCAGTCCTGGGTCAGCTCCGCCCCTTTCTGCCTCTCTGTTTCCTCCCATCCCTGCTGGTACCCAGTAACCTGCTGATCACAACGCTGAACATCCAACCACATTTATTACAAAAATGTGATATCCACCATTTGGGAAACGTAACACCAAACTAGGGCTGGGTGATAACTCAATAGGATAATATAGGGATGAAAGCATATGTCGTGATATACAATAACGTCAAAAAAGAGAGAAAATCTGTCGTGAAACATTTTGAGGGGATATGATTTAAAGAATTGCAGATTTGTTTTAAAGCGTAACTCTCACCAAAATGCAACCTAGAGTCTTTTTGTGAATGTACCCGAATCAAACTAAAAAGAAAGGTAGCTGTTGTTGTTTTCGCCATCTCGCCAGTCAAAAACAGCCAATCTTCAAATGCGGATAAACAGACTCCATAGGAGGAAATGTCATTCTTATATGATGCTCCTTTTTCAACTACAAGGTCAGTATTGTTTTTGACTAACGGCAAAACAACAAATTCTCCGTGCATTTATTTGGAACTAAGCTTTAGGAGCTTTCCTTCTTTACTCTCCTCCCTGTTGTGTTCGGAGATTGATTCTTTTTGACTTGTTAGATGGCGGCGAGAGGAAAAACCAAGAGCTGAAGTAGTGCTGGGCGATATGGAAAATATCAAATATCGCGATAGTTTAGACCAAATACCTTGATATCGATACCGCAACGATATTATAGTGTTGAGTATTGGTGCTTTCACAAAATATTTACACTATGAGATTTGATAAATATTCATCAGTAATGTGGATATAATGACTAACTGGGTAAAGGCCAATAATATTATGATATCCAAAATCAAAGACAATATTTGGTCTCATATCACAATATCGATATAGCTCTAAGCTAAAGTGAGTTGTTAAAACCTTTCTTTTTACTAAGCTGTGTGTGTACCAGTGTCCTCAGTGCCGAGTTCATGTGTAGAGCCCCTGGTCAGACTTGGAGATTAGTCTCATGTTGGGTCGAGCCTTCTTAGTGAAATCGTGATGTTGATGCGATCATATTAGCGCCCCTAGCTCTCCCATTCACAAACAAGAATACAGGAAATCTTAAAAGTGACGTCTCTGTCCTAATTATGCTTTTAAACTAAAATTTGACTGAAATTTGGTGAGAGGTACGCTTTAACATCACACTATTTTTGTGCATGCATGTAAACATAGTTAGTATGTAGCTTGGAAATAATATATATTTTTCTCTATATTGTTACTTGAAACTGTTTTTCCACATTATTGATGATTACTGATCTACAATCTCACTGTGTGAGAGCATCTGACAATATGGACATCGATGTATTTGGTCGAGAATATCGTGGTATCTGATTTTCTCCACATCGCCCAGCCCTACGGCGGCACTACTGAAGATTGAATGATTCATATTTGTGCCAATGTTTTTTATTGACATTTCCGGGTGACTGCTTTTCTCAAATGGATAGAGATTTGAAATGAAACCCATGTGTGTGCCACCACGCCTGCGTAACCCTAAAACTAATGTCTGTGTTAATACAACTCCGGTCCTCTTTCGTAGCTTTGGCCATCATTATATCCAGCTGACTCATACTCAGACCCTGATGTCTGCCAGATCTCTCAATTAATTTAAGATGAGATGAGATAAAATAAGATAAACACACACACAGAGCACAATTATAACCAGTTGGAAGGATGATGGCCAAATCTATCTATGAAAAAACAATGCTCAGCTTGTCTGAAATTAGATGTTGCCTTTAAAGGCACCCTGGGTAAATCCCCTCTCTCCTCCCTTTCTCTACATAATGCATACTTTAAAGGTAGACCAGCAGGTTCTGTACTGTAATCCAGGTTTGTTTGTAGAAAATCTCATTTCAACCCTTCTTCCTGATTTACATAATTCTCTTTTGTGGGAGCGAATTGATCCTCGTCTCGCCATCGGAGCTCTCCCACGCACTAACCCATTCAGCTCCTCTTATTAACAACTGTGTTTTGTTTTGTTATTTTTGCTCCGTTGCATGCTTCCAGTTTAATATGCAGGTATGGTATTGTTATTATTCCTATGATTTCCCAGAGACTTCTCCCGCCTCTTAGTTGTCAACAAGGGGCCCATTTCCCCCGAGCTAATCATAGTCATTGTGTCAAAGCTGTAGGCAGATGAGATCTGGCATCTTGTAAAATGGGCCTGTGTTTAGATGTTGTACAGCCAAACAGACTGACAGCTGAAGAATGCTGCCTCGGAAAATGCAAATAGCTGTGACTGTGTTTTGTGCTTTTAAAGGGTCAAAGGATGTCATCAGCAATATCCATCCACACATAAATACAATAAATAATATACAGCCTAGGGCTTCATCGGCATTCCGTCTGTGTAAAGTAGGGTAAAATTAGAATTCATTTTTCCTCACTTTCAGTATTAAGTCAGTTTGTTATTTGAACTAAGCACATTAAACCCTTGTGTAGTCTTCCTGTCGACCATTAACTGGTTGTGCATTTGAAAAAAAAAAAAAAATCCTTCCAGAACGTTTGACCCACTTTTTCCACAGGGTTAGCGTTCATGTGTCATGACAGTGTCATTTGTTCATGACAGTGTCATTTGTTCATGACAGTGTCATTTGTTCATGACAGTGTCATTTGTTCATGACAGTGTCATGTCAATTCTATGTAGACACTGTACCTTCAAGTAAAATGTTACCTTATTATTATGATTATTATTATTATGGGTGTGCAAAGAAATCTATTCATATTAGTATTACATGCGTGGGAAAAGTAACTACATTTACATACTGTAATCGTTTTTGAATCGAAAATAAAAAAAATCATAATCAAATCGTGACATTTTCCGAAACGTACACCCCTAATTGTTATTACGCCACCCCTAATTATTATTAGTCGCTTTTAAAAAAAAAAATCCTTTTTGCATGTATTTTTGTGACTCTGCATTTCGTTGGACTTTATTGTCGTGATATAGGTCTTACATTTCATTCATAAAGGTCTTAAAAAGGTCTTAAATTTGACTCGTTGAAACCTGCAGAAACCCTGTCACACACCAAGCGTGTCTATTTGAACGCTTGCAGTTCGTGGCGCATTTCAGCTGCTTACATGTACACATCTGAGACAGTATTTTACTTTGTAGGTACGTGTCGTGAACACTTGTGTCAGACAGCAACATGGGAGGATGGTATTTGTTCCCCCTCCCTAAAGATAAATATTTAACATCTTGCAATCCAATTAAGCTGCATCCCTAAACCAATTTCAGTTCCCAGGTTCTCTTTGATGATTGACTTGAGTCTAAACTGTGTGTGAGGATTCTGTTTCTTGTTATCCCTTACTTGTGTTTGATTTATTTTTTATGTTAGTCTCCAACACCTTCTTGCTTTCAGTTTATTTCATTGACACTCCTCTGTTGTCATCGTCTCATTTCTTTCACCATCATCTCATTTCTTGTTTTTGTTTTTTTTTCCCCACATGGTGTCTCTCCTCTCCTCTCCTCTCCTCTCCTCTCCTCTCCTCTCCTCTCCTCTCCTCTCCTCTCCTCTCCTCTCCTCTCCTCTCCTCTCCTCTCCTCTCCTCTCCTCTCCTCTCCTCTCCAACACCCATCCACCCTGGTCCCTCTCCTCCATCCATCCGTCACCGTCTCCCAGAGACATAGTCAAACTGGTGGAGGTGTCAAACGACGGTGGGCCCCTGGGAATCCACGTGGTGCCTTTCAGTGGCAGGGACCGCAGGTAAAAATATCCAGAGCAGAGCCACGGTGCTGTTCAAACAGGCTAGAGGGGAGTAAAGGAGAGAGGCAGACAGAAATAGCGGCCGTGGGGCCTTGAACACATCATAGTGGTCAAACACATGTCTCAATGAACAACTTAAACCCCTAATTAGATATCTTTAAATCGTTTTGTCTTTAAGTTTATAGAAGACAGGGTACAGGACAAAACATAATTTGTGGATGTGCTGTACCATCCCTGTTTTCTCTATTTAGTCTCTACATATACAGTTCTGTATGGTAACTAGCTGTGTTTGACTAGAGAAAGGTTAGTTTTGCTACAGTTTGATTTTTGTTCTTTTTTTCTTTTTTTTTACACATTTAGAAGAAAATTAGCTCATGATTCATCAGCCTCAACTTCAGACTAATTGTAGACTATTGTAGGAATGAATTTGCTTTTGTTGCATTTGGTTTCTTGTTAACACATTGAGTACATTTGGGCTTTTTGACGTCTGCAAAAACACTGAACAGAAGTGTGCGGCATCACCCACACAAAACCAATGCTACGCACGCACGCACGCATGCACATGCAGGTTTGCATTGTCGGCATCATGAAGCCATTTGCCAGTTTACTGTCATCAATCATGCTTGTTTAGGGTTTGCAGGTGACTGTCATATTTCTCTCTAGCTGCTGTCACATCAGCTTTACATGATACAAAGGATACGTTGAGCAGTGCACACAATATACACACACACACACACACCCACAGACACAATCAAAAGCACACATACACAGCTGGAACCAAGCTGTGAAGGAATTAGAGGAATTTCACATCTGGTTTATATATAATATATATAACCAGAGGCAGTTTTTGGAGGTTGTGATCCAAGTCATGCAGCTTTTCAAAGTTTCAGCTGGAATCCAGTTAAAAACCGCATAGTTGATTGTATAACATTCACACGGAGTTCCTTCTCTTTATTAAAAGTGTATAAGACTAGTTAGAGATGGGTCTAATGCCTGATATGTTGTTATGGTGGTAGGCAGTTTTTCCTGCCAGCAGCACACAGCCTGTCTTCATGTACGACTCTACCCCGAGACTCACAAAAACCCATCAGTGACTACAAACTCACTGTCGCGCTTTAATGAAAATCAAGATCGTATCACTTTTCTCTCTGCCCGACTTAATCAACCTAAAAGCACATTTATAATGCACTTTTCTTTTATTGAGGAAATGTCAGGGTAGGCGTTATCCCAAGATTAAGTTGCCCAGCTTTCATCAGAGAAATAGCCCCTCCACAGCAAATTGCATTGTGTTCTCACTCAAATTCAATCAGCGGAATTGTCTCTGAACTTTTTCAACTCCTGAACTTTTCTGCCCCCTCTGCGATCACATTTCCATTCATATTGAATTATATGAGCCTTAGGCTAGGGCGAGTATTGAACCCTAAAATCAACCCAATTTACCTAGACGACACTCACTCGTATTACCTCGGAAAAGCCTCGATACACACGGACACAGACTATATACTGAGGAAGACCCGATTATGCCTGCGCCGTCTTTCCTACCCGCAGTAGATTTTCTTCCTCAGACTCGGATCCATAATCCTCCAAGCGGCGTTTCAGGTGAAGTTAGCCTCTCGCTGCAGCATAAGCCAGTTTGCCACACCGGATTACATGGCGACAACGGTTGCAGCTCAGCACGGTTGAAGGGCTGCAGGGCGATAGACCGGCCTCGCTCCAATTCGCCTATTCCTATCACTGTTTAATGCTGCTGCTTTCTGATGCTCTCTTAAAGCGCTTTATTTATTTTTCTGCTTAGAAAGATGGACGCAGGAGGCCCTGGGGTTAGAAAAGTAACACCTGCAAAGTATCGACTCGGGCAGGACTACAGTGGAGTTTAATGCGTTGATTGTCTTGGAATAGATGCCTCCCCCACACAGCCTCTAAAGCGCGCTGATGCGATGCTTTCTCTCACAAGCCTCGGTGGTACACTGATTAAGCAAATGACAGGAGCACACATCACACTCTTTTCAAGGATCTTTTTTTAGCAATTAAGCACAGCTCTATTTTTTGGACCGGGGAAAAAAAGCTTTTCATTATCAGTGATTCTTGATTAGCCTCCTGACCATAACAACAGGGATGTTTTATTCAATGACTCATTTTTGGGGTAGTGATACTATAGAAGCCACAGAACAACAAAGCATTTCATGTGAAAAAGCACATAGTGGAATATACAAATATTTTATAGGCCTCAAAAGAGTTAGAAAGAGATTTCACAGGTGAGCCACTTTGCACAGACAGGTATATAGGAATGTTTGTTTGTTTTTAAATTCATTTTTAACTCTGTACACCAATTCTGAGTATCTTTCTGACAGGGTTTTGAAAGTGTAATTGTGTCAAAAGAAAGTTACGGTGTTTGCAGTATCAGTCCAGTATAGTGCAGTCTGTCCGGGCTACAGTAAAGCAGTCACATTGAATCCTCTGACATCACCTTGCATTGTGTTGACTTGGACTTTTGAACCTTTTCAGGACTCTTGGCTTGTTGGTCAAGCGTCTGGAGAAGGGAGGCAAAGCCGAGCAACAGGGTCTTTTCCAGGAGAACGACTGTATCGTCTGTATCAATAACGGAGACCTGCGAAACATCCGCTTTGAACAGTAAGACAGCAGCTCTGCTCTGGGGCTCCCTGGACTTCCTGTGTGATTGGCTTTTTTTGGACCTTGGCTTCCTCCCTGGTCCTATACCTCGAGTCCTAATCCCTTCCTTTGGTTGTTCTCCTCTCTTCCTCTTGCCTTCGTGACCCTCCTCTCTGCACTGCTGCCAGTGCAAAGGCTCCTCCACTGCCTGTCCCTGTGCTAAGCTAACCTTTTACCTATTTAACTCCTGTAGGTCGACTAGCACCCTCAACCGCAGCAGCAGTCCCTGCAGTCCTTGCAGCCTTCCCCTGTCAGGGTTTCCCCCAGTGTATTGTTGCCCCCCACCAGGCCTAAGCCACTGGGAATTATTTATTCTATATATGTATGTATGTACATTTACAGAGCAGCTCGATTTGGTCACACTTTCCCATTCAAATGAATGAGAAAGTGTGTCCTAACCTTTTAGCACCAACGTAATGTAGGGCTCTATGGAATCTGTCTTATAGGTTTTTTTTTATTTTAAATTTTGCGATATCACAGGCTCTACATTAATGCTGCCAGTCCTTAATCGGCCCCAGTCCAAAAAAAAAAAAAAAAGACACCTGCCACCAGGGAAACTCTGCCAGTGTTTCAGTAACTGCTCGGCTGGAATCCTATCGAAACACCTCCCTCGCTCTCCATCGGAATGAATGGGAAACGCGCTCCTAACCTCCACAGCCTCTGCTTTCCAGCTCTGTTCACACGCTTTCATTACCTGCCTAACCCAACCCATCTGCTGCATGCTGCATGCTTATAATGTTACCTGCTGAATCCAATTTCAGAAATCCAGTGATGCATATATACGTGTTTGATTTGATACTGTAAATGTATACATGTACAATACGTTATCAACTTGAGTACACAATTCCAATGTGATACATAAACAGTCATGCACAGAACTGTCCACACATGAGCATATGCAGTTGTGTCATGGTGATGCAATTCTGTCTTATGGGACTTTACATGCAGTCATCTAAGCGGTCATTCACCCAAAAAGAAAGAAAGAAAGAAAGAAAGAAAGAGAAAGTGTTTCTACTTACCTTTTATCTTGCTCGTATCTAGCCATGCAGATAGTTTTGTCGGTTGAGGCTTTGAAGTGTCTATCTCTAAGATTCTCATCACCATGTTAATCACCCCAATACGAGGGAGCTTCACCTCATCAGCCATATCTCTTTCAAAAAACAAACTGTAAAGAGTTTCTAACAAAGGGACTATTTCTTTGGTAGAAATAGATTAAATATTCACCTGCGTTGGAGTGGAGGCAGAATCAGCTTTATCAACAAGTAGTCAAAGCAACAGTCACTATGAACACGTGAGAAATGATGAATGAACTTTGGGTGAACATCCTGGTCCGGTTATGGTGTCCCAGCCAGCCCTGCTGTTGAGCAAAAGTCAAGTAACAGGTGGGGCTTATAAGGCTTTATGGATGGTGTTGTTACAAGATACAAGAGCATCAACAGTTGCTCTCAGTATTTAACAGTATTTTTTATAAGGGAGAGGATTACATCTCGTCTGCTTCTGAAATTATAAAGATGCCAAAACTACACACACATTGAAGGTTATTAGTAGCTGGGAAAAAATGGACCTGGAATTTCACAACTAAAATCTCTTGGGGGTGGCAATATAAATTCTGGGCCCCCGGCATTTTCCAGAATGTCCGTGCAGCTGTCGGGCTGCGAGGGAAGAGCCATACCAAAGTCTGCTTTATTGAAACAGGTGGGGCTAACAAGACTCCGCTGGTTCAGGGTGCTGACAGCCAACATACGTTTCCCTTCGCACCTACTGTAGCACACACCGAAGGGGGGGTTTAGACGAGGATTTTCTGCAAACTATCCCACAGATAGAGGTCTCCTTCATCTAGAGCCAAATGAGGGGATTATGGGATTGAGATGTCGGGGAGGGTTCAGTCTCTTTAGAGCCGCTCACGCTGGCAATAAGTATTAATTATCATGCCAGAATGTTCAGGTGGGCGAAGATGGATTTTATTGTGTGTGTGTGTGTGTGTGTGTGTGTGTGTGTGTGTGTGTGTGTGTGTGTGTGTGTGTGTGTGTGTGTGTGTGTGTGTGTGTGTGTGTGTGTGTGAGAGTGAGAAACCTCAGGTAGACAGTGCTTCACCAGGCAAGTTTGTGCAGACAAGAGCACACACACACACGAGTCTGAAGTCAGGTGAATAATTGACTCTCTCTCTCCATCCTTTTTCCACATCTCTTCCTCCCGCTCTTTCTGTCCCAGAGCCCAGAACATGTTCCGTCAGGCCATGCGCTCTCCTGTCATCATGTTCCACGTGGTGCCGTCATCGATGCAGGCCAACTACGAGCAGCTGTCCCACGCTGAGAGGAACCCAGCGTACACCTCGGGCCGTTTCAGCCCCGACTCCCTGACTGGCAGCACTGTCTCCGGCATAGAGCACACCCCGCAGAGGGCGTCTCGACACGGTTCCCAAACTCATCCACACTCCCATCTGCACCCTCAATCCCATGCTCACCCGGAGCAGACCGACGGCTACCCTCCTCTGGCTCACCCTATGGTCTCTGCAGCCAAGCCGCCGACAGGCCACACGCCCTCGCCTCAGAGGGGGCTCAACGCCACGCCTACAGGAGGATTTACCAAAAAAGTTGGGAGGAGGCTCAACATCCAGCTAAAGAAAGGTGAGGTGATGAATGGTGGGACAGAGGCCGACTGTAGACTTTGTTGTCCCCAAGGGGAAGTTCTTAGTCACAAACACCGTACGTTATGAACAGCTCGCTTAGGGCTTGTTGAAGCGTTTCATTTGGTTTGATTTTCTTATACACTGCACTTTGTCAAACGCACCAACCGCTGTGAACATGTCACGCGAACAGGACAGACACTTGTTATTGGACAAAATGTCTCAAACTCGCTGACATGTCCTGGTCTCAGAAATAATGGAGCAACACCAAATTTATAACTGCTTAGGTTTTCTGGTTTAGTCTAATATTTTAGAAGAAGGTGAGCAGTGAGCAGCTGACAGACGGCGAGAGAAGGTGAGTGATGATGATGATGATGATGTCACACAGACGACCAGCGATGTGGGCTCAGAACAGCTTATGGATCTGAAAGTTATCCCTTAAGTCATATAGAAGTCCCTACATGGTGTGTAGTTGCAGCTAGTATATGCTCTGTTTTTGGTTCCCTTCCTGTGTTTGGCTCAGATCCCGTTCTCACCTGAAGTGAACTGAACTCTAGTTCACTTGGAGGCGAACCGAACCCCCCCGTTATTAAGCGGACCAGAGTTTGATTGTTTGATCCGCTCCAGAGATTAGATGAGCTTTCACACCGACCCAAACCAACCGGACTATCCGACCCAACGCCCCAGGGTTCGTTTTCAACGGACCAAACGAGGCAGGTGTGAAAGCAACCTTAAAGACAAACAAAAGAAGGACATGCAGGCAAAAAACGCATAATGTTTAATAAAAGGGAAAGAAAAGAGAAAAGGACAGCCTGGAATGCTCAGTTGAATCACATTTTGTTTTCTCCAAAGAAAAGCAATTGGTGGAGTTCCTGCAGGGCACAGGGAGCCCTGAGACACTGTGGTGGTGTTTGTCCCAGAGGGTGTCCCTCCCCGATGTGAGTCCAGTGCAGACTAGAGTCACGCATGCGTCACTTTGCGACAAGTAGCTAGCATAAAAGATGCTAATGAGAGACTTCTGTAATGTCAACCCAATAAAAATGGACCTACTTAACCAAGTTGGTTCGCTGCTGGCTACGAGTTAGCATCAAACACAACACAGGTTGTCAGTTGAATGGTGTTTTGAGCTAACTTTAGTAAAACAATCATAGATAGCCAAAACGTTTTTGAAATGATTTCCATCTTCTGTTATTGTTTGTAATGAGAAAAGTTTATTATTTCATGGATTTTACAAATTTCAGTATGACAGTTATGTCGTAAACCGTTTAAATCTGAGCATGCTCAACTCAAATCTGCACTGGACTCACATCGGGGTGTGACAGAGGGCATCATTTAAAATAGTTACATTTTTGAGAAGAACAGGGGAGTCTCCTACAACACGTAGCCAATGACTGATGAGGAATATGAGGACCCATTCTTTTTCTAGCCCAAAACATCTCAGGCCCTACATAATGTATTACATCATTTTTGGTTTTGAAGTATGATCCGATTCTTTCCAGTCGGTCTGTGAAATTCTCATGCTTTGCTCAGAAATCAGAGGCATTCTGTGTATGTTCGTGGTGTTTCCATTCCAACTAAATGAACAGGCATTTCCCCCATTCCTGGCACATCAAACACAAGTGTAGGGACTGTTTTTGTTGAGAATTGGCACAGACAAAGAAGCATGCAGAATGTGAACAATGATGTAACAGGCTTAAAAAACATGCAGAGTTCAGCATACTGATGTGAGTGTCTGGGAGGTGGGAATATAAAACAAAAAGCCATGCTGGGGAAAACACATTGGGGACACCTTCTCTCCGTTTAGGCTCTGACTGACAGCTGGCCCAGGTGGTGCTCACCTCTGCCAACAGGATACCAGGTGTTGGTGCTAGGTCTCGGGGCCAGAGAGCTTGTTGCTAAGCAGCCGCTGGTCTCTGTGTGCTGTCAAATGCCATGGCAAAGAGTCTGACAGGGCTGCACCATATGCCTGTTGAAGTTATCACCCAAATGCGTTGCCTCTCCTGGGGCGAGAATCAAGCCAGAACATAAAGCATCGAAACACCCAGCTGCTCCTTATTCCGTATTCCATCCCAGCTGATAGCTATTTCCACTTGTTCCTCTATCATAGTTTATGTTCTCCTCACTCTCACATCTCTGCTTGGTCATAATACCCTGAAAAGCTCTGTGCAGGATATATGCCAGGAGATATTCTGTTATGTTCTCAGTCAAAGATCTTATCTTTCCTCATTCCACCTTTTTGTTTGCTGTTGTTAGAGCAGATGTTTGCAGGGATTAACGGTGTCTCCCAAGAGGCTGTTTGGCTCGTCTGTGTTGTTTTGAGTACCGACTTAAAGCCCACAGCTTTGAGCGCAGATTAAACTCCCGCATTGTTTATGTGCTTGAATCAGACACCGGTCGCGTCGCAAATCCCGGGGAATATCAAAATCAATCAAAGGATCCCATTCTGCACAGGAAATTGCTTGGGTATGTCTTAATCAAGCTAATAGGAGTTTTAAAGATCCTCCTCCCTGTTTTAATGCCAGGAACACCACAGGCATTTACCGGTGACTATAATAGCGCACCTCGTCTGCCTGTGGGAAGTTGATTGGCTCATCAATGTAGGGGATTAAGTAGAGGATGTGAAACAGAATAGCTAAGTGTTCTGCCGTTCTTTGCAACGGCTCAGTCAGACAGGCAGCAAGGATTAGGGCCACTTCTCTGATACAGCAGAGATGCTCATTATTGTTCTTATATTAACTTTGTTTTACAATCTCTCACACACACACACACATACATACACACATTTTTTTTTAACCATAAGTTGCCTAGCCCCACAATATATACTACTATAAATCTACTTGGGCTCTCTGCTGACAGGATGTGGTTTCTCTTCATTTCCTGTATTTAACTTTCCTAATAACTGGAAATGGTTTGTTTATAGGATTAGACATGGGATGAGATACAGGCCTGTGTGTTCCTAATGTTTAATTATGATACAATCTTAACCTTCCTGTTGTCCTCGGGTCTTATTTGACCCAAAACTTTTCCTCTGGTCTTAACTGTTAGTCAACACAATTCACAAGTTCTGCTTTTTAACAGAAAAATTAGTTCTAAAATAATATAAATGAGGTTTATTGATTATGAATTTGAAAAAGTTGGTGTAAGTGGTCTATATACTGGGAATAGTGGGGAAAAAAGCATCAAGAAACATCCCGGTACACCTTAAGACTCAACGGGGGCCGAACACTTTGAAGAAAACTGCATAAATGTTTTTAAAAAAGCAACGGGAACTTCAAAGAAGTGCCAAACGTGCCTGAAAAACAGGGACAAAAACGCCAAAAGAGTTAATTTTCTGTTTTGACCCGGGAGGATTATAAGTCCCTGGTCAATGGAAGGACAGCAAGAGGGTTTAAGGGGCTTGCAAATGTAAACTAACAAAAGGACATCCGCCCACATAAAGTTAGACCAATAAGATCATGGAAAGATGGTGTATAATGTTGTATACTGGAAGTACAAAGTAGAGTGAGAAGGGGGCACTGGAAACTTGGTGGAGCAGCTTATGGGATAGCCTTTCTTGCATTTGGACTCTCTAATGTTAGCTCTGCCTGGACTCAACAATCCCCCAACGGTGCACATTCTTTCACTTTAGTACTACTATGTACGTGCACACTAACACTGCCAATTCTGAAACAAATTTGATGGAAAATCAAGCTAGAATTAAAAGAGATAATCATTGGTTACACTTAACTTGAAGGTATCTACATAAGAGTGACATGACACTGTCATGAACATGTCGTTAACATTACAAACGGTCATAAACGCTTCTTTTAGTAGGTGTCATTCGGTTTTGGTCATGACAAGTTAGGGTTAGGGTTCATGTGTTCATGACAGTGTCATGTCACTCTTATGTAGATACCTTCAAGTAAAGTGTTACCAAATTATCTTTTATTGAAATATGTTAAATATGAGATTTAATATGCTGATATGTTTGGCCTTCTCTGAAGTCCTAGAAGTCCCTAAATGTTCCCCTCTGACATATGATATGCAAAGATAACCATTGTGGTTGTAAATGCAGGTATCAGTGCTTCCCCCATGAAATTAGTAGCAAGCGTTTGTCCAGGTTTTTTTTTTTTTTCAACATACGACACGCTGCTGATTAATGACAACAAAGTGAATTTATGATGTTATCCACCTTTATGGTCAGATGAAGTCACATGCTGTACCTCTGTGGTCGCTATGGTCTACATGTGTAACACTTATTGTATAAAAGTGGATATTGTTTATTTTTTTCATACAACTGAAGGGTCCATATTTAGGTTGGTTTGGTCCGCAATAACAAGTACACCTTGTGAAGCCAAATGTTCAAACCATTTATTCCTTACTTTTAGCTTACTGTTTCAGCCGCTTTGCATTATTTTTAGCTATTTATTTCTACCATTTATCCATTACTTTTAGCTATTTATTTCTACCATTTATCCATTACTTTTAGCTATTTATTTATACCATTTATCCATTACTTTTAGCTATTTATTTCTACCATTTATCTATTATTTTAAGCAACCTGTTTAAATTTCTGTGCTTGCTTGCTAACTCATTTTCACTCACTTTAACACCACTGCAACATTAAGTGTTCAGGTGTTAATGTTGAAAACATATTTGAATGAAATCACAATTTCCATTTTTTTCCAAATGAGTTGAGCTATTCTACTGGGGCTGGGTATCGTTAAAAAAAAAGAAGAAAAAAAAACATAGTTTCTAAACAATAAGTTTTTGATACCAATTTTATTTAAAAAAATTATCATGATTTTAACACATTACGACACAAATCTTTGTGCCATCTCTGTGTAACGTATATAGTTTTTCCTGTGTGTCTATAAGACCTGAAACGTTAGACAGCCAATCACACAGCTAATCAACATTATTAGATCTTGGTAGGAGCATGCTGCATGCTGATTGGCTCCCTAACTCTGATGAGATTTCCTCCTTGCATGTTGGCAATTCTGTCGGTGCCTAAAAACTATTGAATTCAGTACCCAACCCTAAAGTCTACAATCTTTCACGTTCCCCCTGGCAACAGCAGAAGTTCCCCCTAGGGTACACATACCCCAGTGATTGGGAATTTCTGGTCTACTTGATCATAAGCAGGTGAATATGAACATATCTGCTCTAGCTTGGGCTGCAGGCCTGCAGAGGGAATAGAGGAGCGTCAGCATGGGCCTGAAGACAAATGCAGAGTCCATCAATAACCTCCTTCTCCTCCCCTCCCCTCTTCTCCCCTCTCCTCCCACAGGTCCAGAGGGACTCGGCTTCAGTATAACGTCCCGGGACGTTCCCATCGGCGGCTCGGCACCCATCTACGTCAAGAACATTTTGCCTCGGGGAGCTGCCATCCAAGATGGCCGCCTCAAGGCAGGAGACAGGTTGCTGGAGGTGAGAAAGTGAAAGTTGGATACTCTCTGTTAGGAATAACCCCCTTGAGAACCTTTTTTTTTTGGGGGGGGGTCCTTAGAAACATAGACATACAGCGCGATCACAGTTAGACATGGTTAACAACACCAACAACAGCCACAAACAGAGACAAAGAAGAAGATCATCATCCTGATCATCAGGATCAAGCAATCATAAGTAGGCAGAGCCAGAATTACATTGGTTGGCCAATATATCAATATTGTATCAATATCATGATATGAGACCAGATATTGTCTTAGATTTTGGAAACGCTGCACTGTAATAAACTGTTTATTTACAGTAAGCATACAGTTTTTAACGTTTAAGGTATTTCACTCTAAATAGAAAGTTTCTGAATTTACAGTAATATACTGACTGCAGTGTTATTCCCGCCTTTTCCTTTATTTTACCAAGATGCATTAGTAATAACAGTAAATCCCTGTAATCTGTAACATTTGCAGAAAGTGCTGTGATATTATTTTCTCCCAGAATGCATTGCCCCAGACAGTATGATCCTGTATAACATTAAAACAGCACAATACTGACTGATTTTAGCTGTAAATGTAGACCAAAGCTTTACAGTGTGGTATTCCAGGCTGCGTTACAGTGAACTGAATCTGAACTTAGACTCTCTAGCTCTTCTGTGATTTGCCTTTACCCACTTTGTCGTCGTATCCACATATCGATGATTATTTATCTGAATTCTCAATGTGTAAATATTTTGTGAAAGCATGAATTGTCAACCCTACAATATCGTCACACTGTCCACATCAAGGTGTTTGAGCCAACATATGATGATATTTAATTTGTTCTCATTGCCCCGCCCTAGATGTGACATAGATGTGAGATAAAGGGCAGTGATGCTTTGTTGATGGGCTCGTTGAGTGTAATCTGCGGTCAGGATTGGTTGTCGCCCTGCAGTGCCCTTCTACGCCATGAACTACTACAATTGCTATTTCTAGTCACTGTTCTATTATCTTTTATTGTGACTGTTATTGCCACAGTTCATCACCCCCAACTATCCCCTTCAGACACCGCCTACCAAGAGCCTGGGTCTGGCCCAGGTTTTTTCCTTGTCACTGTCGCACTAGTTGCTTGCTCGTGGGGGAATTACTAGAATTGTTGGGGCTTTGTAAATAATAGAGTGGTCTAGACCTGCTCTATCTGTAAATTATAGAGTGGTCTAGACCTGCTCTATCTGTAAATTATAGAGTGGTCTAGACCTGCTCTATCTGTAAATTATAGAGTGGTCTAGACCTGCGCTATCTGTAAATTATAGAGTGGTCTAGACCTGCTCTATCTGTAAATTATAGAGTGGTCTAGACCTGCGCTATCTGTAAATTATAGAGTGGTCTAGACCTGCGCTATCTGTAAATTATAGAGTGGTCTAGACCTGCTCTATCTGTAAATTATAGAGTGGTCTAGACCTGCTCTATCTGTAAATTATAGAGTGGTCTAGACCTGCTCTATCTGTAAATTATAGAGTGGTCTAGACCTGCTCTATCTGTAAATTATAGAGTGGTCTAGACCTGCTCTATCTGTAAATTATAGAGTGGTCTAGACCTGCTCTATCTGTAAATTATAGAGTGGTCTAGACCTGCTCTAGACCTGCTCTAGACCTGCTCTATCTGTAAATTATAGAGTGATCTAGACCTACTCTCTGTAAAGTTTCTCGAGATAACTCTTTTTATGATTCGATACTATAAATAAAATTGACATTGAAAATAAGATTGAAAATTGACAATAAAATATGTCACAGCGTGAAGACCCCACAAGTACTAATACTTTAAATCCAATAGATGTGCGTTAACAATGTGGTTCATCAGAGACCATATGTCCACCCTCCATCGTATGCAGCGAGCTGGAATAGCTTTTGAAGATGCGTTATCTCACGTTGGAAACCGTCTGCATGGAGAATTACTCTGCAACACTGAGTCTCTGGGCTTAAATCCTTTCATCCACCCGTTTATTCTTTTCTCATTTTAAAGCTATAGTGCATGGTTTCTGTTTCCCTCATTTATGTCTCCCCCCCCAACAAAACTGTCGGCGCGTTCACATGATACAAGCCTTCCGTGATCGCGCACGGATTGCCATCTTTATCTCCATTTTAAAACAAGGTATATAAGTAATTTGAATATTTCACCTCAGGCTAAGAAATGAATCCACACAGCCACTTAAAAAGTACACCCAGACACTGTCTGTTTTTTTTTTTATTTTTTAAACCATTAAGTAGCCTGATCTCACAATAAAGCCTTGTACTTTTGATTATTCATTATATATTTACTTGGGCTCTCTGCTGACAGGATGCACGGTTTCTCTTCATTTCCTGTCATTAACTTAATAATTGGAGGTACCGGTAGTTTGTTTCTAGGATTAGAGATGGGATGAGAGACAGGCCTGTGTGTTCTAACGGTACCTCGTGATACAATCTTAGGAGGCTGCAGGCAAAATGTGTTTCCTGTTTGTGTCTTTTCTTTTTTGTGTGTGGATGTTTTGAGAATCTCTTTCTTTTGATAAAAACACAAGCCAAAAATACATAATCATCAAAAACTACTTTAAAAATGAAATAGCTCTGACAGATCAGGGAATAAATAAACTGACACGTGGATCTCTGTAACAGAGCTGGAACAATTCCAAATGTTGCTGTACAATAAACTGTCTATAAATAATTGCGATTAACAATATATTTGTCTCTTGAAGTCAAATTTAAAAACATTTATTACTTCTTTTTGAATGTTTCCCAGGGTACATCATTTGGTTACATCCTTGTCATGTGACCCATAGCTTATGAAGAAAACCACGCCTCTTTATTATCATTAAATACATTTGTTAATATAAACATGTATAGGGTCAAGTGCCAACAACTAACAATCACTTATATAATTACAATTTGGCATATCTAAACAAAATCAACAATTACCAGTAATATGCCTCAAGGACTAAGCTAATGTTAGCAATTCACTGCAGTTTAACAATGAAAACGCGATTATGTAAAACAAAAAAACAGATTAGATTAGATTGTTACAATGATGTAATAATTGTTCCAGGACTAATTCCGCTGCTGTGTGTTTCGTGACTGTGTGTTGTGTTCAGGTGAACGGAGTGGACCTGAATGGGCGCACCCAGGAGGAGGTGGTGTCACTGCTCAGGGCCACACCCATGGGCGGTGCCGTGGGGCTGCTGGTTCTACGCCAGGAGGACACTTTCCTCCTCCGAGACACGGTACGTTGGCCGTTCTCCACCTCCGTCAGAACATCCCTTCAGTTCAACAACATTATCGCAAATTGTCCTCATATTGTGCAGCCCTAGTATAGACTATGGGTGTGTGCTCTTACTGTACGTGCGAGAGTGTCGGTGTGTGCTTTCTTTTTTTTTATTTTCGTGAGTGTCGTTAATCCCCACAGTGAGTGGCGTGTTGTCTCCTCATTTTGCAGCTAACACAACACGCTAGCCGAGCATGCAGATTGAGCGTCCCGCTCCGCCGCTGCACTCCTCTCTATTACCGAGCTGCCTTCAGCCTCAGAGGAAACCTGTAGCGCTCAATCTTTTCTCTGTATCTCCTTCCACCCTCTCCTTTCCTCTCGCTTTCACTCCATCTCTGTCCGTCTTCATCCGTCACCCTCCCTCTCATTCTCCAGTTCCCTTTCTCCCTCTCGCTTTGTTTGCTTACCTTCTCCGTGTCTGCGTTTCCATCTCACTCGCGTTTTTCCTCCCGAGCTGATTTGTTAGAGTGATGGATGTGGGGATGGACAGACAGACGGAGGGCAGGTAGAAGGCACAGAATGAAAAACACACTTAGATGGAATATCAATCAGGCCAAATCAACACATTACATTGTACAAACAGATGTGTGTGTGTGCGTGTGTGTAGATGCTACTGCTGTCACTCAGTCTGGACTGATCCCACTCACAGCTTGCTCAGTATTTCATGCAAACCTCTGCTAATTTGGTTGGTACATTTGTTTCCTTGCCTCAAGGTTGTGTTTTTACAAGACGCCAGATGTCACACTTAATCATCTTTTGCAGAAAAGTAGGATTGATTTGCGGCACATCTGGACCCACCTCAAAGTTGTTTGTTAAGGAAGTGAGCTCATAATGGCTGAGACAAAATCAAGCCGTAGTTTTCCCAATGTTAGCGAGCTTTAACCCTTGTGTTGTCGTTGGGTTTCAGTGTTTTTAATATAAAAAAATGGGTTTATTACAACTAGAGCCAGACCGATATTAGGCATTTTCCAAACTATCGGTATCAGCATTTATAAAGGCCGATAAATTAATATTTAAAAAATAAAATGAAAAAGGACGAAACACTCTTCAACCATGTTATGAGTGATGGCGTTGCATAGTCTGTCCTCCAGAGGACGCTCTACAACGTCCCTGTTAGTGATGGCGTTGCATAGTCTGTCCATCAGAGGACGCTCTACAACGTCCCTGTTAGTGATGGCGTTGCATAGTCTGTCCACCAGAGGACGCTCTACAACGTCCCTGTTAGTGATGGCGTTGCATAGTCTGTCCACCAGAGGACGCGCTACAACGTCCCTGTTAGTGATTAATATATATCGGCCGATGTATCGGAATTTCCGATTTTGAAATCATAAAATATCGGTCAGGCTCTAATTTTAACCAAATTGCCCAAAACATTACACAGAATAATGGATGTACGTTATATGGAAGCCATACAACATTCTTTGCAGGTAAAATGAATGATCACTTCCATTCACTTTTGGGTGTTTTATTCAATTTTCTTGCATTTAATTTTTTTTTAAATCAAAATAATTCATATTTTGTTTGTTTTTAACTTAAAATTAGATATGTCATTTACATTAGGTTTATTTAAAATGTTTTCAAAAAAGGGTCAAAAGCATCGGAAAAACTGAAAAGCACTAACAAAAGTTCAATTTTAATATTGAACCGAAGGACAACAAGTTGATGGTGGACGGGGAGACAACACAGGGATTATTTCACAGCAACGGCCAATGTTTCTCTGTATCTCTCTAACCCGCCAGCAGGCTTTAACACACGCCTTATCCAAGTTGCAACAAGAGTTATGGCACCCCCACCCCACCCTCCCACCCTCTGTTGTCATAGAAATTGTCCCTTTCAACAGTCACCGGGGCCATTGGAGGCTTACGCAATCATTCGCTTGCAAGTTGTGTCAATCAAAGGACTTTTTGGTGACAATTATCACAGCAAGCGATGCAGAGGAGACTGTTGGCTGGCTGTCGCCGCGGGCCAAGTTAGATGAGAGGAGCTGCCACGCTGGTCGATACTCATCTGGAGATTAGAGCGGGGCTTTGAGTCCGGCTGACTCCGCGTAGCTGGTAGTTAGATGGCAGGATTTATTTGATCTGTGGTTGTCAGGTCGAGAGGGGGGGGGGATGTGTCAGCGTCGAGATGGGACTCGAGGGAGGTTAGGTCCAGGGCACAAAATGAGCCGTTTCAGTCTTTATTCAAAGCATTTTTCTGATGGGTGTTAGAGCTGGGGAAGACTAAACAGTATATCACTTAAAAATTATATTTTACCAATAAAACAACAAGCTATGTGGCTAAATTGAGCTTAATCAAAACAGGAGGTAAGTATGAATTCAAAATGGCAGTTACTAAGCTTTATATATTAAACCTAATGTAGTGTAATGAAACAATGTAATGTAATGAAGTCAACAGCTGTTATATTATTTGTGCAGCAAGTATAAAAGAAGGGGCCTGACATTTCATTCACTAATGTTTATGACTAGGGTTGGTTGCTTTTATTTTAAAAATATTGATTCCAATTCTCATTCTTCCATTTTATTCCGGATCGTATTGATTCTGATTCTTTGAGGGAGAGTTGGAACGGACCACGTGCTTATTTCACAGATAAGAGGAACATTTTATTGTGATTCCAAGGTGATTGACAGTGTTACCGGGCTTTTTCAACATAAAATAAAGCCACACTTTAGAGCGCCGCTTACTGTGCTCCATGGCTGCATTACAACGCCTTGGAAGCACGGGGGGTCGCTACGGAAACCAAAACTTGTGTGTGAAATTTGGAACAAATAATCGGATTCAAAACCACATTTTCCAAATGATTCCAATAAAAAAACGATTCCATTGGAATCATAATTTTTGAACCGGTTCTCAATGCCCGATCCTATTTGTGATCTGTGATTGGACAGACTGAGCACCCTGTTGTATCACTCATCTGGAACCTTATCCATCTTGCAAATAACATTTAATTATGCAATTGGTTATTGAGCTTTCCACATTAATGGTAGTCTAACAAAAGAATTGCTTTGTAAATTGCTATTACTATTAGGGCTGCACGTATGAGGAGAATATGCGATAATGTTGTTGAATATCGGGATAACGATATTACTTGGGATAAATGAACAGATATTCATTGGCGAATAAAGCTGATTCTGAGTCTGATTTCACTGTTCTGCTAAAATACAACAAACTGCTTGTTGAATTTAAAACAAATGAAAGGAAATAATTTCTAACATTCTTTTATTGAACCAATTCAACATTGAATTGAATATCAAAGGTAGCACTAAACAAAGAATGCATTTTAAAGTGCAGTTTTCGAATTGTGCCAGTTAAAATTTCCATGATGATTACAAAAGGATATATTGTGCAGCCCTAATTACTATGCCAATATGCTATTATATATGAAGCAACATCATTTGTCATCAATTGTTTCATTGATAGAGAGAGAGCACAGTTCATTTCCAGCAGATTGTTTCAAGATTATACTGTCAGCTTTAAGTATATAATCAATTATTTAGCCCCAAAATATATGCAGAACAAACTGTATGTTTTTTTAATCTTGAGTAGGACAGCGTGCATATACAGAGACCAAACTGGGCAAATGTTTAAAGAGCACTGCTGCTCAAGTCGTCAAAGTGTCCATCATGCAATACATTTGTCAATAAATATTGCACAGATCAAGGTGTGTAAATGCTCTTTTCAAAACTCAGGCAGAAATAATAATCCATGATGCACTTCCTTTTGCTGGTAAAGTGTATTGCTGTGAGCTCATTTAGGTCACTTGCATGTGGTGAAAGCATTCTGGGTGAACTGAGAGGCTGGACAGTGAGAGGACACTGGTTGGAGAGACTCTAGAGAGTAAATCAAACTGTAAAGCCAGCCAGCAGGGTTCAAAAACAGGATTCCATCCGCCCTGTCCTCAGTAGAGATTGTGACTTTTTGTTTGTCCTTTCAAACAATACAGTTGTTTCTGACCCACAGTTTATATTTGAAGTCTGAGCACACACTACCCAGCCATCACTGCACAGCTGTCTGCTAAGATTGATCATTTTCATTTCCTGCATCCTTATTTACTTATCACACTGCTTCCACTCATCCATACATTTGTCTTTTCACAGCTTCTTGTGTGCTGGACTTTTATTACTGTTCTTGTCAATAAATACGTGTGCTTGATTACTTTTGGTTCTTCTGTTCCCACACCCCCTCTCTCTTCTAGAATGCTGAGCCCCAGATCCAAAGCCCCAGAGATGTGGTAAGACTTCACCCCAACACTAGCCTGCAGTCAAACCCACTTCCCCAAACCTCTTCCTCCTCTTCCTTTACACGGATGTTATTAATCCCTGCTATTATCAGCCAGTTGGGATAAAAGCAATATCTGATGCATGCATCCAGGGCCCACTAGTAAACTAGGTGGGCAATCAAAGTGCAAGTCACTACTCATGCATATACATTTTACTCAGTAACACTAATTTTAATCTCCATCCAGAGTTGCTCTAACAAATCACAATTTCATGGTTCATCAGTATGGATTGTTGAGGCTGCGCTGCAGAATAATTCGCTCCATCACTCCCCTCGGAGCTGTATTTGTCAGTGAAACTAGAAACACATGGGGGCTTGCTTTATTTGTCGGCTGTGGATAGGGTTGTCAGTTTGGCCGTCTTGCAGCAGACTCACTCTGATATGGGGGGGTGAATAACAAACAGTCTGTTTAGTTTGGGGTTTTACTTTATTGAGGGAGAAAAATGCAGTCGGAGCCAAACATGCACAGACAACCTTGACACGTGACGCCATCTGTAACAGAGGCACTTGACATATATAGCCTCATATATCAAATCCATAAATACCCAGGCACCGCATGCGTAATCTTGGTATTGTGCCCTGCAGATAGTAGTTTTAGTACGGCAATCTACCTTCTGTGAACAATCAGCTATCGGCAGGAAAAACCTGACTCTTACTGTTATAGTAACAGTGACAACTCTGCAGTCAGCCTCACAAAAAGGCTCCTGTCTCCTACTCCACACCCCCACCCCTCACCCCTCACCACTAGCCACTACACTTTGCACCAACCTCCATCCTGGACTATATATCTGCCCATAGCACACAGTGGTGAAACTACTTTAACTTTACTTTAGATATTTTTATATTTATATTCTTATTAAGGTTTATGTTTGTTTGTATCTATGCACCCAATCACCAAGGCACATTCCATGTAGTTCCAATACTGTGGCAATAAACTGCTTTCTGATTTCGATTCTACAGTACAGTCTCTATGGCGTGAACGTTACTCGTCACAACGTTGCCTAAAAGCTTCTCCACCACAGCAGCTGTTAAAAGCTCATCTGTCTTTACTGCTGAGATTAAAAGGCTATTCAGATTTCCATAACTCCCCCATTTACATAGAGAACTTGGGTTGTAATTTACCAACCGCAGACTTCACATCTTCACATCTGGCCCTACCTTCAGCTTATATCTGGCCACGTGCAGCTAATTGGTTGCGTTCTGCGCGGCACGCTAGAAGTGTAATTGGCCGGTTAATTTGATTGGCGGTGGTACCTGCCAGCTGTATGGATGATCGTCATCATCAAGGAACGTTATGGCAGGGCATCGATGATTACTGTGGCTGCAGCTGGCGCATGTCACACGTGCACACACAGAGACATGATGACTCCATATATCACTCCATCAGCCTTAACATGAGTAGAGAAAGAGGTCGAGTTCTACCGCTGCTGCATTGTTAGGCTACATTTACCTCTTTTTGGTTTAAAAATGAACATCTGTTGCTACATTTCCCCCTCTCATTCCCCCTGCTCTGGCGTTACCCCCCTCTCATTCCCCCTGCTCTGGCGTTCCCTCTCTCATTCCCCCTGCTCTGGCATTTCCCCCTCTCATTCCCCCTGCTCTGGCGTTTCCCCCTCTCATTCCTCCTGCTCTGGCTTTTCCCCTTCTCATTCCTCCTGCTCTGGCGTTTCCGAGCCCCTAAACACGCGACATTAGGAAACACTTCTGACCCGGTGTTTGTTTGGATACGGGGGGGGAGGGGGTTGAGCGTGTTAGTTTAAACGGATATTAGGGATGGGCGATATGGCCTAAAATCTATATTACTATATACACATTGCAGCCTCTTGCGATAACGATATACTGTATATCACAATACATGAATTATAATAGAACCATTTCTGACCAGGTTACATAGACATACACAAACTGCTAAATGTATTATTATTTTTTAAAGAGAAAAACATAGTATGTAGTTTTGAGAACATCTTTTGTGCAAAACTTTAATTGTACAACATAATGTTGCAGAGAAATAAAATTCAAGTACACAGGTTGCAAAGACTTTAACAAAGAAAATGGTTAGTATTGGGTTTCTTCCCTTTAGTGTAAATCATTCTAAAAGGCACTACACTTTCCAAGATGCACAGATACCTTAAATAAAAAAATATGAGACACACACACACACACACACACGGCTGTATGTTGTATGTTCAGCGGGAAGTACGTCTCCAAACACCGGCTGCCACGACTCCAATCGTCCCTTATATAGTGAGTTGTCCGGCTGATGAAAGGCTCCGTGGTACAGCTCCACCACTGCTCCGTTGTAGCAGCTAAAATCCAAAACCAAGTCCAAATAATAGATGTTCTACCGGACTTTTTCACCAGCTCCTCCGTTTCACTTTCAGCAATGTTTTCACAAGATGACGATGCAGCCAGTTGCAGCTCGTGGTTCTAGATCTTGCGAGTAGATTGCCTCAACTTGCATTGCCGCAATAGTGCAATATAACTACAATCTCTATCGTAGGCCAATTTTGTATTGTTTATATCGCCCATTACTAACAGAGATTAGATCTTTTAGTGGAGCTAAAACACTTGTGTTAACAGAGATCACTTTGGGCTAAAAAAATCCTCTTAAAAACCAAAAAGTAGCAATATAAACGTAGCCTTAGTGAGAGTTTGCAACACTGTGTAAATGTACGTTGGTACTCAAGCTGAGAGCTAGATGAAGGAAACCCACCATGCGTATGCTGTCTCCTCCCCCCCCCCCATTTGATCTCCTCTTATCTCACTATTTTCCTCCCTTTCTAACTCCAAACCTCTAGTTGAGCCTCTTTCCTCTTCCTCACCCTTTCCTGGAACACCAACCGCCACATAATGGATCCAGTGCCTTTCAGATGCTATCTGTTGTCAGGCGCCTCATTTTAAACATCTCCCTGCCAACAACAGCAGCAGCAGAGGCACCGTAATGGTTCACAGCTTTAGATGCAGGGTGTGCATCTAACAGTGCAACGGAGGCTTTTAATGGACAAGCATCCATTTTCAAGTAATAGATGCCTTCCGAGTAGATTAAGAGGGAATTGGATGTTGAGGGGTTGGACGGCAGATCATTTTTATCATCAGTCTCTTCAATTGAGTCTAAATAGTTTCAGGAAATTGTATAAAAAATGCTAAAAGTTCCCAGAGCCTAAGACGATGCCTTCAAATTGTTTTTTATTTATGTTTGAAACTGTCAAAAATTGAAATGTTTTCCAATCATAATGATCCAAAGCAGATCAAAGCTGCACATCTTCACATTTGAGAAACTGGAACCAATTCTGTTTAACAACTTACTTAAATGTTAATGTAATCCGAATTTATTTTCATTAACCAAATAATAGTTCCAGCACTGTGAAGAGAGATTAAGTTTCAGAGTTGGTCCCATTTAAGTTCAGTGAACCACAATTGTACCAGGCAGCATTTGTGCAGAGTCGTACTGAATCGTGACAACCTGCACAGTCACAGTATACAAAGACACATGGGTAAAAATAAGACCCCACATAGTTTTTAATGCACCCAATGAACAGAATAACATTTATGCTTTGTCATATTGCTGATAGAGTGTATTATCTGTATGCATACATACTAAATGTATCCATTCAGACAGCTTGCATAAAGAGATTTGATGTTAAAATTGAAAGAAGAAAGACTTTTCAGTCAATGTTAAATACTGGGATTAGAGCCTTAATGGATAATTAGATATATCTGACCTTTGTGTTACCAATATGGCTTCATTCCTTCTATTTTTCATCTCTTTGTAAAGTTCTAAAAAAAATTACAATTAATAACATAAAAATGGCAGAATATACTGTGCAGACGGCTTTTAGACCCGCAGGTTTGCTGACACCTCAGCCAGGGTTTTTGAGGTTGGCATGGCATGACTCATCCTGTGTAAGAGAGAGAGAGAGAGAGAGAGAGAGCTTTGTCGAGGGTTACACAGCCGACAAAATGCAACAACTGAAGTGGAAAAGCACTCACTTTGTGAAATCAGTCCAATGACCTGAAAATCACCCACATTTTCCCAGTAGTCCACTAGAGGCTGTCATTAGTTGTGTGACACTGTTGTATTCACCTTTTAAAATTATATTAAACTTTTTCCACTTTACTGTTTGTGTACGGCAAAGCTAATCTCTACTTTATCCATTATCAATGCTTCGGTGCATTTGTGTTTCTTCCAACTCCTCAGCCATTACATTTCCATCCCTAACCATCCGTGTTAAATACTTTGCCACCTCACTCTATATTTTGTTCCTCATCACATTCCTGCGGCTTCTGTCTAAGTGGCCCTTGTGTCTAACATGTTAACTTTGACTGCTCCTTTTAGCATCCAAGGCAGCCCGTGACAGGCGGGAAACCCCATTGGCTGATTGAGGTAACTGCTGCATGACATCACCAGCTTGGGTCATTATGCGGTATAGGGAAAAGGCATTAAAGGCAAATGAGATACTTTGTTTGGCTTCACAAATAGACTGGGAGTCATTTAGCCAATTTGATGCGTTGCCAACGGTCTGTAGGAACAAAACACATTGTTGTGTTATTCTCTTGTCTCTTTCTCAGCCACTCTTACCCTTTCTTCACTTTCATTTCCATTGTATCTCTGTTGTTTCTGTCTTTGTTATTTCCCTTCATCTGTCATTTTTACTCCATTCTTCCCCTCACACACTTAAGACACACTGAAAGAGGCAAATCCTCTTCCCTGCTCCTGGCTTCTACAATAGAGCACTGATCAAAGGCATCCGTCTTTACATGCCTGCCCTGATAGTTCCATAATGGGCCCATAACGTGAACATTGGGCTCCATTGTTTACGCCATTAGTCACACAGGCTTATGGAAAATTACTGAAGTGCTATATTGAAAAGCCCTCAGCAGTGGCAGCAGCAACACCGTGCCTAGATGCTATCTATCACACGTGCATGTTTCCTCTCCCCTCTGCACACAAAGCTGCTATGAAATGGCAATCTGTTAGAACGTTGTACTGTAATGATACAGGTTTCCTTGATGACATGATAAAGCATTCAGCATAGCACAACATGTGTTGGCTGCTCATGACTCAGCATTGATATTTTATGTCCGTAGAGCTCAGCAGTGACCGCCCACTTCTTCAACGGCTCTGGTTCGGGAAGTATTTTTCCCCATTCAATTGTTTCATTGACATTTCAAAAATTTGAAACGAGATGAATCGTGACTATATCCAAATATAACATTTGATTGTGTCCGTGGAAACAGCGAGATGGACCAATCAGAGACGTTGCTGTTTAGGATTGTAGTTAGTGTAGTTTATCTCCATAAGATCGCAAATAAAGCACGTTCTTTCTTAATAAAAGTTTGATTTCATACGGACCTCTAGCTTCTACAGGAACAGAAACTTTTGTTACACAACCTTGTGACCTGTGGTCAGTCTGCCTCGGAGGGTTTATACATTATCATTGATAATCCAAATCCATACAGAGAAAATCTATGGGATTGTTATTTCAGGAACCCCACTGTTGAGCTCTATCGGTGTGGTGGCATTGCGTAGGATGACATGGTGGATGCATATTGAACTTCATTTGCAGTTCAATATAACCATGTCAGTGTATGATCATTATGAACTTCAATCAGCAAAATAATAATATTGCATGACATACCATAAACTGATAAAACGGCATAGTGCCGCAGAAGGTGCTGTGTGTCTAAGGACAATATAAGAATTGATTTGATTTAGCATAACTGTCACATAATAAGCAGATCATTTCCCAATGGGCCAGAGGTTTTTTATGCCATATTTCATTTAAATGTATATGCTAAAGCCCAATTCATATATATAAAAACATTGATATAACAAAACAGTGTTGACAGTCACGGTTCGGTCGTCATTCATGTCATTAAGGTAAAGACTATATTTCCATTGGAGGTTCCTTTATACTACTTCGCTACATTTCTTAAGGAAATACTTTTTTACTTCATAAATATGTACGTACAGCGCATACTTATCTTATTAAATATAATATGTTATAATTGAGTAAATAAGTTATATAATACTCATTCCGACACGTGACAAGGAACATATTGCTGGTAATACTGAGGTAATTTTCCTAAGTAAATAGAAGACTTTACTCATAATTGAGTGCTTTTACATTGTAGCATAGCTGCTTTTACCTGAGTATGTGATCTGGATACCACTGCTTGTGTGCATAAGGTAGAGTTTCTCACATAACAGAAATTCATTACAATAGTAACACAACTTTGGATCATTATTAGCACAATAGGATAGCCACAGTGATTAATGGTTGCAGCCTTGTAGCGGCAGGCTGTTTTCTGTAGCAACCTCTTGGTGACACATATGAGTCAATCAGCGAGGGCCGTTCTACCACAGCAAAGGCTCTCTTGCTTAATTAAAGTGATGTTTCACGCTGCCACCTGCCCCCACACACACACACACACACACACACACACACACACACACACACACACACACACACTACACACACACACACTACAACCACTCCACGCACACACTCGCAGTATAGAGTTACAAACATGGACTATACTTTTTATACATTACAACCTCTAAAAACACCCAAGCCATATGGTGCACTTCACACAAACATACCTCAGGTGCACATACACGACTACACATTCACACATAAGTATACTCACACACTACGCGGAGAGACATGGAGCAGCTGCTGATGTAATTGCTCGGGTTTGGATGAGGTTATAAATGGTTTCTAGTGGGTTGCGGCGCTCTCAAGAGCGAGCCACATAGAGTTTGACTGTCCCAAGGGAGAAGGAGAGAGAGCTGAAGAGAAACCAGCTGATTAGTTTGGGACAGAAAGTGAGAAGTGTGTGTGTGTGTGTGTGTGTGTGTGTGTGTGTGTGTGTGTGTGTGTGTGTGTGTGTGTGTGTGTGTGTGTGTGTGTGTGTGTGTGTGTGTGTGTGTGTGTGTGTGTGTGTGTGTGTGTGTGTGTGTGTGTGTGTGTGTGTGTGTGTGTCGATTCTTTGCCCTAATGCTATAGTCGTCATGTGACAGTGGTGTGTGTTGCCAGTTGAAGGGGTGTGTGCAGGCACGTACATCGTATAAAAGGATGACATTTGAGTGCACAGGCTGTCTTGTGTTAGTGTGCTTGTACGGACACATATCCACCTATAGATGCATACAGACCTGCCTTCTCTAACGGACACACACACACACCTGCCTGTTTTCCTCTTTTCCTCCATGCTGTGCCACAGGTATTTGATATTCATGGTCTATCAGCATAGAGCTACAGTGAGACGTGTCAGAAAGAGTAAGAGAAGAGAGGGGAGGGATATGAGGGTAAGAGAGAGTCTAAAATCAGAGTTGGAAATCGTGGAAAAGAGAAAAAAAGGGTAACAGTTAGTGGAAGACAGCCGACGACATTGGGATTCGATTTGAGTCCCCATCCTTCTGGTCGTATAGGGGAGAGGTATGAGGAGGGAGATAATGGGTGAGAATGGGAGTGGTATGTAAATGTAGGAAGAGAGGAATAGGGAGAGAAAGAGTATGAATAAAAAGAAATAGATAGTGCTACAGTAGGCAGCCAACAATGTTCTCCACACCTGACTCCCCTTGACTAATAACACCCTTTGCTGCTTCCTTCTCACCCCTCTCTGTCGCTAACCCCTTTTTTATTTCCACCCCCGCCGCCCCCCCCACCCCCACCCCCTCCAAGCATCTCTTTCAGATGCCATCAAATCAAGGGTTGTTTGGCGTGTGAGTGTGGAGAGTAAACAAGAAGAGCGTGTTTAATGAGGAGCGATTATCATTTCATTTAATGCTAAAGATTGAGTGGAGGAGAAGAAGAGAGGAGCCTCTGAGGGTGGGAGAGTACATTTAGATGAGTGAAATGGGAGAGGTTTAGGGGTGGAAGGCAAGGGAGAGAAAGGAAGGTATTAAAAAAAAATAGGCAGGGGGCAGTGAAAGGGGATGCGACAGAAAAAATGAACATTAAAATTAATTAAATAGGTATCCTCAGTGACGGACTGGAAACAGACCTGGTATTTCCACCCACCAACGGCCCACCAGCAAGGGTGTGGGGGTGCACGGAGAGAACACACACTTTTGATAGCCCCAGTGATGATGAATGTAAACTCCCATGCTATAAACATAGACATATCAATGCACAAAAGGCTAGAGAGTAACCATGACTGTGATATCGAGAGACTCGTATGTGCTATGAATACTGATCAGATGATTCCACTGATGGGTGTGAAAGATTTGGAGAAGTTTGGTTATCAGTTGGTCAAAGAAAATTATTATTATTATTATTATTATTATTAATCATGATTTAGTCTGTTTTTTTTTTTTAATCTACGTGCTTTTCTATTTTTGTTGTCAGGCAACTGTACAAGCATAAAATTTGCCCTTGGCTTGTAGATGCCACCTGTTACCCAGACAAACAGGACTGTATTTCCTGTGATGCTGTGCTAAGACGTCGGTCAAATCAAGTCTTCATTAACCCTTGTGTTGTCCTCCCAGGTCAAAACTGAAAATTAACAAATTTTTGATGCATTTGAGATACTTTTATCACTTTTTTATGCTTTTTTTTTCAACATTTTCTTAATTTTTTTTAACAGTATACTGTACACATCACTAACACCAATATATCACCACTAGTTTTACACTATTTTCTTTTTCGAATTCATGGACAAGAAACCTCATTTATATGAAATGATATCATTTTTTGGGTTGGGTAATAAAACACCCAATAATTCAATAAAGTAGCAAACTGATCCTTCATCGTTATATGGAATAATCCATGTAATATTTGGACAATTCGGATGAAAGAATCCCAAATTTCTGATGTAGAAACGCAGAAGAAGGGAAGATGCAGAGACGGTGAAAATGAGGGTTAGAAAGGGGAGTCAGCACAGAAAAGAGCCTAAATAAGCAGTGGGAGATGGTTTGAAGAAAGCAAAATAAAGTACTGAGCAGTATAAAGGGACAGGTGAAAAAAGGTAGGGGAAAAGAAAGAAATGGGTGAGAGATGCAGACGTACAGTGAAAGAGGTGGCAGTGTCTGTCTCCTTTTGTGTTCCACATGGATTCATCCTTTTCTGTCAGCCTTTCATTCACACTCCCTCGCTCGCTCACTCTGTCATTGTCATTCTGGCAATTTTTCATTCTTTTCCCCCTTTTCTTTTCGGCTTCTCGCCTTTTCACCCTCGCTCTATTTTCTCCGTCCCTCCTCTCGAGCTCATCACTCTTCTACCTCCCCTCACCTTCTACCTCCTCCTCCTCTTACTTTCTTTCCTTCTTCCTCTGCCTGGGTTTAATGGGTTTCTCTTTTTGCTGCCTTCTCGCTTCCCTGTCCTCAGTACCATCAATCAGGTCATTTCAAATATCAAAGTACTGTATTTTAAAATAGATAAAGGTAAAGGTAGATAAGTAATTTGAGGAAAATATCTTGTTTGGATTTTTCTGAACAATGTTGTAATTGTGACTATTCTCATAAATTCATCTCCAGGCCTGTTTTTTGTCTACATGATTAAATAACTGGTACTTTTTTGGGTTAAGCTTTTATTATTAATCAGAACCACAAACCCATTTCTATGTGAAAGACAAATCAGATATTAGTTTTTTTTTTTTTTTTTCAAACCAGTCAGTTGGAAAAAGGCCAAAGTACAATTAATCATAGCTAATTTTCTATTGAAAAAGTAATACCTTTTGCTCATATTTAGTGTACAACTATTTGCCTTTGTCATGTCTGAACAGTATAATATCGTTAATGATACAGTTGTCAGCACTGCACTTTAACTACTTGAGCTAAAGTGTTAGCTTCACAGACTGACGGGCCAAGCTACTTCACAGCTTTAAATAAGTTGACTTCCCTTTTCAGAACTTACATGTCAAACGAATAAAACATTGATATGATGTGCTAAGAAGTTCACCTGGAATAATAACTAGTGTTCACTTTCCATCAACCGTTATTCATGCTCGTAAATGGTCAAGCTAACTGCTAACAACCTGCCTGAAATGAGCTAACGTTGCTAACTAGACTCACCACTTTAGTCTTTCTGAAGACAACTTTCTGGTTTATCAAACTTTATCAAAATAGTTTCTTTTCCTGCAAAAAGCGTAAATAGTACACGAGTCAACCCTTCACTATACAGATGTCAGCTTGTCACTTTAGCTACTTGAGCTAAAGTGACGTTAGCTTTACAGACTATCACAAAATAATGATATGATAAGAAAAGGTTTCTGCTGCCAAGCTAACCGCTAAGTTAGGTGCTCAAACAGCTTCATTTTGTAGTTTGGACAACTCACAGAGTTAACACTCCAGCTGTGTTTGCAGTAGTATTTTATGGCTGCAATACATTCTGTAAATACTTTTAAAACTTGTGTGTCTTACTGATGTTTTTTGTAGCGTATTGAATTTGATTTGTTAAAAAAAGGACATTAGTTAAAAACATCTCATTTTTTTTGCTGTAATAATGAATTTTCTGTTCACTTGCAGTGTAAGAGGATTATGTCGTTGTTAGTCACTTTTTAATGAGTTAGTCTTTAATTCATTTCCAGGCAGAATGAATTGGACTTCCAAAATAATTAAATTCTTGTTGTCTTACGTGTTATTATTCCTCAACATTCCCCATAAGCTGTGTCTGATCAAATTGGCTGTTTTTCCTTCTTTGTTTTTAATTTGATCTCAAATGTATTCCAGTTAGCATTCATTTGTCTTTCTAAAACATGCAGACACCCTGACAGTGTTCTCCATGCTTGTCCTTCCTTCCTTCCTTCCTTCCTTCCTTCCTTCCTTCCTTCCTTCCTTCCTTCCTTCCTTCCTTCCTTCCTTCCTTCCTTCCTTCCTTCCTTCCCCATACATCCTTGTTTTGCCCTTCTTCTCTTCTGTCTCCCCCCCACCTCCTCCCCACTTTGCCTTTCCCTCCATCCCTCTTCCTCCCTCCTCCTTTCAAGCCAGAGCAATTCCATCTCTCTCCCAGCAAACAAAGGGAGCTAATGACATGCTGACACCGAGCCTGATGATTGAATTCATTAGGCGTGCACAATAATTGCCAGGCATGAGTGTGCACGCACCCATCTATTCAGAGGACAGCTGTCAAATAACAAGCAAGAGAGAACAGCTTTTTATTGTTGAGCTGGAAGAGAGAGGGAAAATGAATATGGAGAAAGAGTGAGAGAAGCACCTGTTGTGAAGGGAGAGAGAGAGCACTCAGCATGCCAATTAGGCTGCTGTGTTCCTGCGGGGTTATTGGGAAGTTTACTGCCTGTGTGGCCGCTATCACGATCCAGGTGCATAATGTGTGTGAATTAATGTGTTTCTTTCTAACCTCTTTAAGTTTTAGACCTTTGAAATGAAGACATTTTTAGTGTAGTGTGTTTATTCGTATAATGATAAAGATTAGAATTAGGTTTTGCTTTGTCAAGGGCTAAAATAAGTTTAGGACTTATGACTGCCTGGGTTAAAGTTAGGTATGTAATACAGAGGGACATTTGTTTTTAGCCTTGGCACAAAAACAGTAGAACATCTAATGTAATAAGACATCTATGGCATTTTTAATCCAACTACAATACAAGTTAAAATAAATAAATTATTGCATTATGAGTAATGGTGAGTCAACAAAGAGTTGACTGCAGTACGCACTCAATAATATAATGTTACTGGCAAAAATGTCCTGACAGATATTAATTGAGACCAATATTTTTAAATCAACGGTTTCTGCAGCTAATTCACTAACAAACTTTAATTTGCATACGTTTGGCTTTATGCCTTGCTTTGGGTGCGCATGGCACACAAACAAGTGTTTAATTGGCGGCTGTAGCTCAGGAGGCAGAGCGGGGTGTCCACTGACTGTTGCAGGGTTGACTGTTCAATTGACCACATTGCGTCCAGCTTAGGGTCGGCCAACTGTCTACCGGGTTGTCTGAATTGGCATACGATGATGTCAACAGTGAAACACTGTAATGGAAAATAATCACCAACGCTGAAACGGCTGAAAACTGAAGCCACTGAATCCGCCGGGGTTTAAAATGACAACACAAAGAAAGCGGAAATTGACGGACATCCGACCGAAAAGAGTGAGATTCGGCGGACTTACCGGTGGCACCGGAGCAATCCCAAAAGTGGAACGTTGTGGATAGAGACTACCCTTTGGTCAACCACAGGAACATGGGGAACGCATGACAAGGCTGAAGGAGCTTTTGTTTTATTGCTTCTAGCTGGAATAAATGCATGCATGTTTTTGCTTTATGTAATTTATTATGATATGTTTTAAAATGGATCTGTGTCTGTGATCTGCTGGGTTGGGTTATTAATAATTATATTTGATGTTATTCAAGGTACAATAGTTTTTTTTTTGCTGTGAAAGTCTAGAATCTGAATCTGCCTGAGTTTTTCTTTGTCCCCCCTCTTCCAGAAGAGCGAGGAGGACGAGTTGGTCCTGACTCCAGACGGGACCAGGGAGTTCCTGACCTTTGAGATCCCCCTCAGCGACTCCGGTTCAGCTGGGTTGGGTGTCAGCGTCAAAGGCAATCGCTCAAAGGAGAACCACGCTGACCTGGGCATCTTCGTCAAATCCATCATTAATGGAGGGGCAGCCTGCAAGGTACGATACAGTCTGCTGTTATTAATAGAGGCTTTGAGTGAAAATGAAAAGAAAGATTTAAAAGTGGGGTATCTATTCTTCTAAGAATTTTGTTTTTTTTACTTTTTTTTAAGTAATCAATCAACATTTAGTCATATAGCGTTTTACAGCAACCAATTGTCATCAAGTACAAGAATAAAAAAACAGGCAAAAATAAGTTGGAGTTTCGATTTAAAGAGAGCTACATCTGCAATAGTGAGAATGTCAGGTTCCAAATTCTCAGGGCCAAATTACCAGGCTTTATTGAACATCTTAACATCTACTAAAACAACAGGTCTTCACTTTGTCACGAGGGTAATGCAGAACAGTCAGGAGGAAAGCTCTCTTTCTTTGAGCTGACCTGTGATTGACCAAGGTCTCCTGAGAGAGCTGGATTTTCTTTAAGCCTGAATACAGAGCCAGGAGCAGCTGCAAAAGACCTCTTGAATTATAATATGCTGAAAAACTATGGAATTTTTGCCCAACAATGCCAGACATAAAGTGCCTAGAGCAGCTTTAATATCAACTTAAACATTCTGTTCTGCACTATAAGTGGCTTTATTCAGCAGTGGAATTAGAAGCTTTGATAGAAGACAAAATACCTTCATAGTGAGCTTCGCTCATACCTTTTCAAGATAAACCCAACACATAACCTGCACACAAAGACACACACACACACACACACACACACGTAAAAGGTCATAGAAGGCATTAAGTGTAACTTTCTGATATCTGGGGACAATCTGTCAGAAAGTGACAGAATAAGAGAGCGATGTCATGCAACAAATTGGGTACATTCAACTGAGTCAATGTTTAAAATCGCTCCATATGTTCTTGGCTATGAAAGTGAAGTAAAATGACTTTTCTGTTCCTCACCAACTACAGTATAAAGAAAAACTTCATTGGTGATGAAGCCTATTAACACAAAGTGCGCTACTTTCTGCTGCTGTCTGTAGTGCTGCTGCAGTCAATTTCAAGACTTTCAGCTTAATTGTTTTTCCCACAAACCAGCTTGTGTTGACAGAACACAATAATGGGCTTTAAGGTACTCTTCTTGCTAAGAGATTAGATCATAGAATCAGGATTCAGTCTGGGAGTGAGACAGTCTGATGAGATAAAGGTTATTGTTAAACTGGGAGATATGGCTGTTTGGTAGTTGGGAAATCACAGCCTAAACACCAAAATACCCAAACACTTTTATTGCCCACCAACAGGATGGGCGGCTTCGAGTGAATGACCAGTTGATTGCTGTGAATGGGGAGTCGCTATTGGGCAAAACCAACCAGGACGCCATGGAGACGCTACGCAAGTCCATGTCAACGGAAGGCAACAAGCGTGGGATGATCCAGCTCATTGTGGCCAGACGAGTGGCCAAAAGAAATGAGGTGAGGAATCAAAAATGAAAGACTGACTGGATTGAGACGCCATTTTAACCCTTCTCGGAAGAGTAGGCACAACATTTAGGATATACAGTATGTCTGAGTAGGATAAAGTCGGCGATACCTATGTAGATAGATATCGGCAAGTAAAAATACACTTTGGCAGGTAACATTGTAAAGTTACTAGACAATTTGCCTTGTGATTGATTCAAATAACACTTCATTTGTATGAGTGTTGCCAGATAGGTCTCTTTTCCACCAAGACATTTGGGCGGTTTTGTGTGTTTGGCTTGGAGACTGGCAACACTGCTTGTAGTACTAATCCTACATTTCCATTATCCATTAGCCATGGATGCTAGGCTACATGCTTAGCGTGTGTGGTATCGATTAGCAGCTACGCTGAAATGGAGAAGCGCAACGGAACAGCACGGGGAAAAACCGCTGAAATTAATTAGTGAAGTTAGTTAGGAGAAAATACATTTGGCTAGTGGAAGTGGAAAATCTAGCTGGTAACTTTAAAGCCATCTACTAGCCATGTTGGCTGCTTATCCCAAAAATTATTTCAAATCCCCGGATTTTAAAAGTAGTCAGATTAATGCAGAATAGAGCTGGGCAATATGGGGAAAATCAAATATCATTCACAAAATATTTACACAATGAGATTTGCAATTTACTGTAATGCAACCTTCAAACCTCCTACCTCTCCTGTAATTCAACTTTGAGTCTGTGAAAAGTGCTATAGAAATTCCATTTATTATTGTTATTATTTAAATCCAGGAAAAGACAACACTTATGCCATATTGCAATATCCAAAATCTAAGACGATATCTTGTCTCATATCACAATATGGATATAATATTGATGTATTGCCCAGCTCTAACTCTGAAAGGAAATTTTTCTGATCACCTAACATGAATAATGTCTTAGTTGCAGTCTGCAGGATCATAACCTCACATGGGCTATATATAACTAAGGCATCTAAATACACCTTGTTGTCATGTTGTCATAGTTTTGGTAATGTATAATGATAGCATTTCACTTCCAGCTGTTTTTCCTGAGACCTGGACGTGCAGCAGCATCATTAGATGCATTTTACAAAAGGAGTCCAACAAGTGGCCACACAGGTTTTATTGATGTAGATCCAATATTTATATGTGAACCTTAGAGAAAAATAACATTACAGTTATAACCCCCATTACAGTTATAACCGAGTCCAAGTGAAGACCGAGAAAGAAAGGATCAAACGTGACGTAAAAACATTTCAGATGATGAGTCTTTTTATTCTGGTGTAACGAGAACATTCTGGACTGCCGATGGAAATGGAACATTTATATGGTCACATTCCTGAATTTATGACTTGAAGAATCCAAAGTACAAAGTGCTCGCTGACATTCTGTCTTTGGCCAACATGAATTTGGGGGGGGGTGGGGGGTGTTATCATTTGTTATTGAGTAAAAGGGGAGGAGTTGCTTTCATTCACAGTTACTGCTCAGATTTGTCTTTACCAGCTGATCTGGGATTTGAACCAGAGTTCCAGATTGCAGTTTGGTCAATAACTGTTCTTTCTTTCTTCTGCGAGACGTGAGAGTTTGAAATAAATGAAATGAACATTTTGAAACACATAGTGGCTATGATGTCCTGCCTACTCCATTTTAATATCACCATTACGGATGCCACATATTTAATAACTGTGATCCAATGATACGGACTAGGGATACTTGTGATCCTATTTAAGATCAAAGTGGTTGTAATTATAGTTTGTGTGTGTGTTTCCTGTTAAAAAAAAGATAGTGTAACTCATCTGACATGGCTGCCCTAAATAAAGACACTTTTGTGAACGTGGAGTCATCAGGCACCACTTCAAAAACCCTTTCTGGGATAAATGTATAACACACCCAAAGCAAACCATTGGGAATGCCCTCATGAGCAGCGATGAGTCGTTTTATGAAATAAAAGTAAGCATTCAGGTCGTAGAAGTTCACCAACCCCTCCCACTCACGCTCACCTCACTGTAGGCATCTGGAGAAAGGAAAAAAAACAAAAAGCCATGGCTGTGAACTGAGCTACACAACTTTTTTTCTTCCTCCCCTCAATGTCATGTTTTTACATTCTCTGTACACCTTGGCCTGTCGCCTGCTTGAAAGCCGAGGCTGAGTCTGTGCACCGCTGCTGTGTGTCTGTATGGGCGCGCACGTCTGTGTGCATGTGTACGCCTCTGGCACTGCCTGGCTTCCCCGCTCTCCTTTTCCAACCTGGTGTGTCAAAATTTTGATTTCCCCTTGGCCCGTCTGGTAATTGAAAGCAGAGGCTAAGCCTGAAGGTGTGTTTTGGGTTTGTGTGTGTGTCTCTCTCTCTCTCTCTCTCTCTCTCGCTCTCTCTCGCTCTCTCTTGCTCTCGTTCTCTGTGTGTCTGTGTGTGTACACGCACACGTCTTTGTCTGCACACATATGAGTGCGTAGTTGCATGTATTCACGAGGATCTTTCTGTGAGTTCGTTTGCAAACAGATACCCTGCGTGCATGTGTGTGTTGCTCCATGTCTAGGCAGTGAGACTTAACAGACCGCATGGTGGATGAATAAAATTAGAGCGCTTGGAGTCTCGTCAATCTCTGCCTCATACGCAGAGCCGGAGGCATGGCCCGAGGCTCGCCAAGTGTCTGGCTATTTATAAAAGATAGTGTCCAAGACACTGAGGAGGAAAACAACAATTCAGTACACTCATACACAGAGACTGCTCTGAGCTGATTTACAAAGTCCCTATAGTGTCACTATATATTCTTTAGACCTCATAACCAGCTGTCAAAAAAAAAAATTGTTAAAGTAATACCTAGTTACTATGAGATGAAAGCTGTTGCTTAATTTGACATATTGGCATACCCTACTGACATATGGCAAATAATCCTTAATTTACTTTCCTCTCCATGTCGCCATCCCCCGATAGCCAATCTCAAATCAATCTCAGATGTTTGCCTTTGCATACAATCACAAGCCCTATTGCCCCCATTCCTTCCTCCATCCCCATAGAAACACAGTGAACCCAGAGCAGCTGACTTCATCACCGTCGGCACCCGATGGGATCGAGACCTTCCCGGAGCTCAATTATCATCCTGAATATGTGATGAGCTGCAGTGTGATTTGCCGACACGCCCCCCGTATGGCGAATCCCCTCGGCTGTCACTGAGGCATTTCACCTCGACCCCTTCAGCCAGCTAATTCATTAACCATCTCATTGAGAGTCATGAACAGCCGCACGGCAGCAGTCACAGCACCATATGGCGAGGCTAGAAACGCGTTCGTTTCCACCGTAGAGTTGTTGCATCCGTGTGAAGGTCTGATTGGTTCGGTTAGCTGTGAATGGTACCTAAGATGTTGGTCTGATCAGAAGTTAGTGTTAAACTTTGACTACCCTCTTTAAGTATGCTAGAATCTGTACTGTTTTCTGCTGGAGCAGTTAGTGCCTTGCTCAAGGGCAGGTAACTAAATACATTTACTTAAGCACTTAAGAAACATTTTGAGTTGCTTGTACTGGGGATTGGACGGTATGCCTTTGTCCCAATTGATTCTTTCACAATACGTAGGAGCCGATTGGATTTGTATTGCGATTGTCATTTATTGCAATTCTAGTATTGGGATTCAATAGTTTATCCTATTTTCTTTTCCTTCTTTAACAAAAGGAAAGGTTGAATAATACACTTCTAAAGACAATATATCATGATATGTTTCTAATAACTGATTGTTTTCTAAGAAGAATGCACATCAGTCAGTCAGTCTGATGTTTATTTCATCTGTAAAGAAGAACATAACATGGAATTTCTGTATTTTCTGCTTCAGAGCTGTTTTGCTGGAAACCGATATGATGTAGACGCCATCGGCGGTGCCGTATAAACAGAAAATGTATAGGTGAATATATATATATATATATATATATATATATATATATATATATAGGTGAATCATTGGTAAAAATACAAAAATTTGATTACTAGAATTGATTCGAGGGAAAATAATCAATTTTAAAAATCGAAATCACGATGCATCCATCCGCCAGAGTATTTAATTATGCTACCTTATACTTGTACTCCACTACATTTATAGAAGGTACAGTAATATTGTACTTTATACAACTATATTTTTAAGCTATAGTTACCTTACCGTAGCAAAATTTAACATCCAAAACATATGACCATCTAAGTGACTTTATGCATCTATATTCCCCCCAGCTCAAACCCATTCCCTGAGACTTTAGGAAAAATATATACAGTATTTCTTCCTTACATGGTATTTTCTGTGTCAGAGAACTGTCAACCCTTTCAGATATATGAATCTGGTGAAATACCTTTTTATTTGTATTATTATTTTAATGTAAAAAAAGATTCCTACAGTTGTCTAAAGATCGTCTTACCTGACTTTAATATCTTCATTGGAGGTATAGATTAATATCCTCAACAATATATAAGTTAAAATGGTCTCCACAGTAGGCAACATTTAAATGCTGCTGGCGTGTAAATGCAGTACCATCAACAGTTTGATCCTTGAGTACATTTTTTATTGGACTACCACTGAGGGAATCTAATGTGTGGTTGGTCAGGAAGTTTAAATATATTCAATGTGGATGTGTTGAAAAAGTGGCTAACTAGTCTGAAATTCACTACACCTCATGCTTCTGCCAGCCTCCTAATGAATCCAAGTATTCTCCTGTAAACTGGACTTGTCTGTTTACATCAGCGTCCATTGGGCGGTGGTCATTACAGCACCTCAACAATGTAGTGAGCTGAAAGGATCATTGGCCAAAGAGCTTCTGCCAAAATGGAATCCCAGCGTTGCCTGTGTTACAGTCATTGATTGGGGTAATTTGGCTCCAGCATCGACTCCAGTGTTATCGCTCGTCATGCGATGCCGCCGATGACGGTTATCCTTTTGGCAAGAGCTGTCATCGTAAATGCAGAGACTGTAGCTAATCAATACAGTTAACTAACCAATGGACAAATGATGAGGGCCAAGACACACACACACACACACACACACACACACACACACACACCTTCCCAGGCAGTGGATGTGCGTTTATGGGTGACAGGGCCAGCAAATGGTCTATTTGTCCAGCAAACAAGAGTGTCATCATGGCTCCTGAGGGAAATGTCAAGATGCTAGCAAGCTAACCATCCCCTGCGGCGGGGGAGCGCTAGCTCGCTAACAGCCTGTGGCTTAACAGCCTATTGGAAATCCATGCTCATTTATCATGGTTACCACACTGCTAGCATTAGCGTGAATAGGAGCCCCTGTGTGTCCATCCAGTAATGTTTAGCAAATGGCTAACATGGTTGTGTATAGATCAGACATTTTGTACAGCACATCCATTCATTCCCCACTCATGGTTAATTATATTTATTAACCCAAATGATTCTCAAAGGGCTACATAAATCAACTTTCTGAAAGGGATGTGATAAAAGTTTGCTTTTGCTAACTGTTCCTATTTCCAGAACGGCTTAGAACAGTATTTAAAGTCTGTTTTATGAACATAATCAGAGAGAATAAACCATACAGTACATAGCCAAAGAAGGGATCATCTTTATATTTACTTGACAATGGAAGAACAAAGTGTCAATCATTATTCTAAAATCACCTCCCTCCTCATTCAGGGGAGCCCAGGGAGCCCGCTGGGGGGTAGCCAGCAGACTATGAACACCTCCCTGGATGACCACGAGCGCCGGATCTCCCACTCCCTGTACGGTGGCCTGGAGGGCCTTGATGACAACTTGATGCCACGACAGGGCATGATGCCGCGCACAATAGGTAAGATTGACATGTCTTTTGTTGGAACTCGTTTCCCTTCAGCTTTACTCCTCTAACTGCTGCTGATTTTAACATGGAGACTTATGTGAATTTTTGAATCTGAAGCCATGCTATGTTGCTATGGTAAGACTGGTATTGGTGCTCAGTATTCTTTAGAATAGGATACACCTTATTGTCCCTTAGGGGAAATTTGTCTTGGGCATAGTGCTAAATCTGTTGCTTCACAACACAAATGTTAGAAACCATTCTAACAGCAACATAAAAACAAGAATATAAGATCATCAACGAAGCATTTTAGGACATAAAGGAAGACATATGACTGTACAGACAATAAGACATCTTAATACGCTCTGTCGTGCTAGAAGGCAGAAGTTCAAATACAGGAAAGAGAGGGTGTTGAGAGTCTGTAGTACCATTTTATTTTTTTCCTGACAGCTTGATTGTACAGGCTCTGTATGGGATGAACCTTCTAATCAATTACACATACCCTATAAGAAGAAGGGTACTACGTTGCAGACTTTTAAGTGTAGCATTTACATCTCCCTTCTGTTAGTGTGTGTGTGTGTGTGTGTGTGTGTGTGTGTGTGTGTTTCCTGGTAGATCCTATGGTCCAACCTGTCAGGTTTTGTCAACACAGAATACAACTCTGTCACCTGGTCTCAGTTCCTGTCACGACCCGGTGGCTTTTAATGTCTCGGAAAATGTCAGAGAGAGAAAGAGACAGAGATGGAAAAAAATGGCCCCTGGAAAATGTATTGCTGCAGACGCCCAGCTAGTGATTGATTCGAGGGGTGTTGTGTGTGTTTTTTCCAAAGTGTTTGTTTCTCTTTGTTAGTTTGCATGCTTAAAAGACTCTCTGTAGGGGTCCTGATCTGTCATTGCTTAAACCAATAACAACAAGTGAGTGGACTATGTGAAAGAGATTAGCGAGCATATTTGTATCTTTGTGTGAGAGCTTTGCACACGTCTGTAAAGGATTGCGTGTGTGTAGCACTTGAATGATTGATGGACGGATGGTGAAGTTGCCTAATTTTCAAGAAAGGCTTCTGTACACCAGATGGTGTCACTGCTCAGCTCACCTGTGTTCAGTTCACGCAAGTACAAAATGCCCAAACTGCCTTTGTATCTTTGTCCTCTGCTTTTGTGTCTTCGCTTTGCATTTCTCAAAAAGAACAAAATACTCCATGTTATTAGGGACGCAAAATACTTTGACCTCTTCTTCTGCTGAATTAGTATTATTATGCATGTTCTATTACTAAGAACACACACACAATACCTTAATTGGAAATTGATTAAGCAGAAGAATTGCAAGAGTTGCTACACCAACTTTGAATCTGTCTTTGAAATTAGCTTCCACCAACTCTGCCTCATTAATCAATGCAACACAATGTGAAAGTGTGAACTCTGTTTTCCTTGTATGCAAATTGGTTGACATTGACACTATGTTGTTAGTTCAACTGAAAACAAAGTGTGACTGACAGAGGAAGTGTTAATAGGTGAAGTTCCAGCACGCTGCCACCGTTCATCCATGCTTAACATGCTGCGCCATCGGTGTGTAAATGTGTGAGTGTTTATCTGATGAGCAGGTGGCACCTTGCACGGCAGCTTCGGCCACAGCGTGTGAATGTGTGTGAATGGGTCCTGTGCTATGTAAAAGTGCTTGGAGTAGACTAGAAAAGTGCTGTAGAAAAACAGTCCACTTACATTTACTTAACAAGCAGCGATGGCTTCAGGGTGGGGAGTTCAAGCACCAGGCACATACTCGTATCTGCCTCGCGCCTCGTGCTTGTTCGCCCAACAGCCAACAAGATCACTGTCACGAAGCCAACCAGTAGAGCTGTAACAATTCCAAATTTTGCTTTACATTTAATTGCCTCAGAAATATTTGGGATTAACAATATTATCATCTCCTTCAGTCCTTTTTTTAAAGAACTCATATTCTGCTCATTTTCAGGTTCATAATTGTATTTAGAGGTTATATCAGAATAGGTATTACATGGTTTAATTTTCAAGAAACACCATATTTTTGTTATACTGCATATTGCTGCAGCTCCTCTTTTCACCCTATGTGTTGAGCTCTCTGTTGTAGCTACAGAGTGAGACATCTCATATTTGTTGGGAGTTGCACATGTGCAGTAGCTAGGACTACTAGCCAGTGGATGAGTGAATGATCATCAACCGTAACAAGAACAGTAAGGATTATAAAATAAAAGATAATATTAATAATTTGTAAGAGCGCTTTTCTAGACCCCAAGTGCCAAACAGGATGCAAAACCCAAAGAACGTTACACACACGTTAAACACATACCATTGCAGGTACAGACAGCGATTGAATTTCCCTAAGAGGGATTTGTGAGGGAGTTGACCAGATTCCTGAAGTTATGTGTCAGTATTGCGGCGCTCTGATTGGGAATGTCATTGAAATCAGCTGTTCTTATAATATTTAATGTGCATGAGAGTGTGCTTGCGTACTCGTATCATGTAATGACCAGATCATGAAAATATTTGACTGATGCGTTTTGTAAAAGAGAGAGAGAGGTTAATGTGCTCAGGCCAGACAGCTGTCAGCAAGCCTGTACGGAGATATGAATAACATTATTTCTCTGTGTGCCATGTTAACATCATATCCCGAATATGATCAAAACCGGGATAAGCCTCATAACCGCAATATTTACGTCCATGTTAAGAAACATGATTCACACAATATGCTATAGCTCCGTCCGTGGGGTCAGCGATAGTCAGCGTCCAGCAGCCAGCCTATCTACCGATGGAGTCCTAAGCATGAACAGTGTGATTAATAGTGGATGGGTTGTTGGTGAAATCACGCATAATTAATAAGACAATGAGTACTGTGAACAGAGCAGAGAGCAGAACTGAGCTGCTGTCGGCTGCTGCTCCTGAGCGCGTTTACGCATCCTTCTCATTAGATGCGTCTCACAGAAAACAAATGGACGCACGGTGCGTACAGGATTACGACTGCCGGCGCCACTACCCCTGACTCATCAATTAAATACACATGGAATTAATTACCAACACCTGCTGCTTATTGATCCTCCGACATGTGGGCTTTTGTGTGTTGCTACACTGCAACTTGGCAGGGAAATGAAGATGTCAGGCTGGCTCCAGTGGCCTGTTTCTTCTAATATTTCACCTAACGTTAACAAGGCAGGACACCAGATGCAAGAAACCTCCGAGGTTGGCCTGTGGAGGGATGCCCGCTATATAATCACTAACTATCACAGACACATGAGACATTTCCCTGCTTATTAAACACTTAATCAGCCCAGTGGAGTGTTTTTTTTCCCCCTGACCACCTACGGGAAAATTCAACCCCAATTTGTCATGTAAAATATTTTGGATCTTGAGGACTTTGTGGTTTTGTGTGTAAGGGAGATTGGAGAGGTTGGGGAAGGTTGTTGAATTTGCCAGTGTGGGCTGAGCATAGGATAAAGGCCAGCATGCTCAGGGTTTAAGCAGGGCATCCCCCTTCACTCAATTTTATTAATTGGAGATTGATTCTGAAACAAGTTCCCTAATTGAAGATCAAGACTAGTCTGGCTTTCACCAGACCAATAGATGTGAGACTGAGCGTTGGTCTGGGGAGTCTGCTCTGTGTTTTCTGCAGGCGTGATCAGTGGGCGTAGTTCACATGACTCTGTACGCAATTGGATAGTCTTTCAGCCAATCAGAGCAACGATCCGGGTGACGTAGCAGTGACAGTGGCGTTGACGGAAGAACAACAAGAAGCTGCTTGGTTGAAGACAGGAGCGTTAATTTTTATTTTATTTTTACTGTTTTTCCGTCATTTTGTATTTAATTATGAGGTTTAACTACATATTTGGTGACTTTTTATGCACTAATAAGTGCTGGATTAGCTTGTCAAACAGCTTACCAAGATCACTTGCCACCCTTCTTTAGTCCATGCACACATGCACGCCTCATAAAATTAAAAACAGCTCATAATGCAGGAATGGTATGACGGAAAGTTTTAGAGGTTTTGAAACCAAGACATTTTTTTAAACCGCAGCATACGTTGAAACCAGTAACCGGCCCATGCGTAGTCTTGACAGGTTTCAGTACTGTGGAATGGTCTGGAAATGGTCTCAGCTGCTGCAGTGCTACTGCCCAGAAGTCTGTAGATGTGAGTTTGTGTGAAAGCAGAGCTTAACATGCTCAGCAAAGCTCTGTTAAATAAAAAAGTGTGTGCGTGTGCGTGTGCGTGTGCGTGTGCGTGTGCGTGCGTTGGGGGGGGGGGTACAGTTGCTTGCTATAATTTTTTTTTTTTCTCTCACTTCATAAGGGTGCCACTAAACATAAATCATGCATTAGGCTTTTGTAGAAGACAGCATCATTCCCATTCAGAACATATCAGCATGCGTTTTGGCCCGTGCACACTCTTAGATCCCTCGCTGGCTTTCTGCACTCTGAGGATGCCAGGGATAAGAGAGAGACTTAATTATTCCTTCAGGCCAATAGCTTTCAAGGCCCAGCACCCCTGGCAATAACCTCCTTACTAATTATGCAAATAGGCTGAGGCAAGACAAAATGAAAAGAGGAACAAATACAAAAAGCCCTTGGAATGTCTCTCACCCCATGCTATTCTCACCTCTTGCTATCTTCATTTTCATCTCCAAAATCTTTTCATCCCCTTTCTTTCCTCCTGGCCATTTTGTGTCTCCCCCTTTGCCCTCATATGTGTAGTAGTTTTGAACACAAGAAACATCTGATAATAGCCTCTCCAAGACAATCTGAAATTAATTGCCTCCTATTGTTCCACTGAAGCTCTGTCACAAATGATTACAGCCACTGGGAAAGATGATGTGTGTTTTTTGGGTTGATTCTCAGGTGATGGGTGTGCGCTCTGTCCACATGGCAGTGCTATTGTTGCTGGCGGATGGCTGCTCTTGGGTGCTGGCACTAAAACAAAGAGGCGTTTTTTTTCTCAGTTTACTAGGCTACTGAGTTGACAGATTCATTGGCTTTCTGCTCAGTAGCTGCCAGTTGATTGTACTGCAGTTATTCAAACTGTGACATTGATGGGATTCTCAGTGTCGCGCATTGGACTGCTTAGGGAAATGGGATTAAGTGGTTCTGTGAATGCACGTGTTTGTGTGTGGATGGTTTTGTGTGTGTGTGTGTGTGTGTGTGTGTGTGTGTGTGTGTGTGTGTGTGTGTGTGTGTGTGTGTGTGTGTGTGTGTGTGTGTGTGTGTGTGTGTGTGTGTGTGTGTGTGTGTGTGTGTGTGTGTGTGTGTGTGTGTGTGTGTGTGTGTGTGTGTGTGTGTGTGTGTGTGTGTGTGTTTGGAGAGAGCAAGAGAAGTGACCATGCTGTGTTAGAGGACTCACCCAGACCCCCAAATTCCCAGCAAATAACAAACACACACAGCAGGAGGGGGCTGAAGTAGCACACATACATACACACACTAAAACACACACTAAAACCACTTTCACAGTTCAGTTAGTGTGATAAAGGTCTGACTGTTAAGTGTACACACTCACACACTTTTGCAGATGCAGTTCAGCACACCTATCCCGTATATGTGGGTAAATGCTCTTTTACAAATATGCAGATGCATTCTTACATACTTCTAACTGATGCACATACAAATGTCTTTTATTAGTTACTTTTATTATTATTATTATTATTATTATTATTATTATTATTATTATTATTATCAGCAACATACTAAACAGTTATCAAGCTCCAGCCATGTTTATACTAATTATCTGCTTTTTCAGGCGTTGGATGGTACGACTGACCTGACTTTGTTGTTCTAGATAGATAGATAGATAGATAGATAGATAGATAGATAGATAGATAGATATTGATCCCAATAAAATGGGAAATTACAGTGTTATAGCAACGAAGTCAGTTACACATTACAGAATATAAATTAAATACAATATAAATTAAATAATACAAATAAAATACAAGAACAAAAAATTGAATATATACAAGTTGGGAATAAATGCCTGTCAGTAAAAAATATCCACACAGCAGTCAAGGCAGGTTATACAGTATATCCTGAAAACCATTCTGGCCCAGTCTTAACACTACATCTGATCTAGGTGTGGAGCACACCCAAAAGGAGTTATACTCATATCCCAATGCAACCAGTGTACCACGATACAAGTGAATGATGGACAGAAACGTACTAAGAAATCAACTACAATAGCATGTCACAATTAGGGCTGGGCAATATATCGATATCGTGAAATGTGATAGATATCGTCTTAGATTTTGGATATCGTAATATTGTAATATGACATAAGTGTTACAGCATTACAGTAAAGTGATGTCATTTTCTGAACTTACCAGACGGTTCTGTCTGTTCTTTTATCGGAGTTTTCCCCACTTAGACATCATGTCCACATTACTGATGATTATTTATCTTAAGATTTATGTGTCATGATATTTTGTTAAAGCACCAACTGTCAACCCTAGAATATCGCCACATTATCGATATTGAGGTTTTTGGTCAAGAATATCGCAATATCTGATTTTCTCCCTATTTTCCTCCCTATGCCCAACCCTAGTCACACTTTTTATTTTATATTGTTATTATTCATTGTTTTTATTTTAATAAAAGTAGATATTATTGACACAATTTTACTATTTTACCCCCTAAATGTTCTGTCTATCTACTCCTGTCCTCGTGAAATGAAGGCAAAAGCCCCAAAACAATTTTTACAATAAAAAAAGGTTTTGTGTTGCATTCACTAAGCACACACACACACACACACTTGGTAACACAGGGTTAAGAAAGTAAAAAGTTCATCAATGGGTTGATTTGAATTAAAGGTCACTTGGTAACTTATTATTCACAGGAAATAACAAAGAACAGTGACAGAAGACTTTTTAAACTACTGTATCTCCCCCACACACACACACACACACACACACACACACACACACACACACACACACACGCTGGCTGGATTCCTCTCCACGGGGCTTGCTTCTGAGAAACAAACAGCAGGCCTGGCTAGGACCCCCAGGTCTCCGTCTTTAAAGCCCTAACTCTTTCTACAGACACACAAACGTCTCCCTGAACTCAGTACACAAGGCTTGGGACACATTGAAGCTGCCCTCCTTTTGATGATCCCCCACACACACACACACACACACACAAATACAGGTTAAAGACAAAGTCATGCGCTGCATTTGAATTGCTTTTTAAGCCTTGATTTTCAGAGCCAGAGAAAGAGGGCTATTTTATTATTTTCGCCTCAGCACCGGGAGGTTTTTTATCTTTATTTGTGAGGGCACAGCTTGAATTAATCATAGTGTTTTGACATAGGAACACCATTGTGCTGCCAAACTCCACTTGGTGTAAGCTGATTACCCAGGAGCAGTTTCACTCTGCTTTAAAACTTCAAAATATGTTTTGTGGTTTAAGAAGTTGCCCTGTATTTCTCTTTTCTTGTTGTTTTGGTAGACTTGTTTTCTTGCAGTTGGCCCATTAAACGATTCTGACAGTCTCCCGCTTTGATACAGCGGTTGCCTTAAGTAGATGAATGCACGAGGATGTTGTGTAAAAGAGCTGGGTAACTGACCAGCTTGTTTTTAGCTAGTATTTATTAGTTATTAGTAAGTATTTTTCTATCATCCTCCTACAGTAGGACCTGAAAGACGTAAGCGTTATTTTGTCAGATTTTCTCATATCTTAATTATTTCAATCAAATCCCGTGTCCACCAAATGGAATGAAATGTTATTTCTAATCACATTTACCAAGTTCTCAGTCATCAGCTGTGGAACTGGTGTGTCAGAGTCCAAAACTCAGAATGCGTATATATGTATTTATATGTATGATTACGTATGCATACTTTGTGTAGATGCACATCACATGTCTTTTGACAGTGATTGTGGTCGTTGTGCTGTAGGGCTACACAATATATCTTTTTTTTTATTATCGCAGTCATGAAGTGGTGAAATAAACACCTTGTGTTAGTCTAAAGAGAATATCAGTAGATAAATGCACTTTATAACTTTGTAGCTGTCATTCTTTTTAGTGCTGCCTTTTTAATTCAATTCAATGTTCAATAAAAGAATGCTGGAATGATTTCCTTTTTATTTTTTTTCAATTCAACAAGCAGTTTGTTGTATTTTAGCAGAATACTGAAAGCAGCAAAACTGAGTACACTTTAATATCTGTTCATTCATCGTTAAGTAATATTGTTATGACGATATTCAACAACATCATTTGCATATTTTTCTCATATCGTGCAGCCCTATAGTGCAGAGTAATCAGCAGCTGTGGAGTGAACTTCACAGATATCCATGTTTGTTGCATACATCGCACTGAATGGGCGAGGAGAAGAAAAGCATGAGACATTAACAACTTTACTATTTAAAAAAAATTATATACACTGATGGCTTTGATACCTCTCTCATATCTGTGCATTAACTACGCAGCTAAGGCTAGGAGGTGGTTAGCTTAGCCTAGCATAAAGACTGGGAGCAGAAACCATAGACAGTTAAAGAAATGGACCAACAGATCCCATTTTCTCTGGACGGAGACCAGTAAAGTCTATTAGAAGCTGCTAACTAACATGCTAGTTAACATTAACATAGGCACAGGCTAATTACTGCTAACTAACATGCTAGTTAACATTAACATAGGCACAGGCTAATTACTGCTAACTAACATGCTAGTTAACATTAACATAGGCACAGGCTAATTACTGCTAACTAACATGCTAGTTAACATTAGTAATTAAACCTAAACAGCTGATGAAGTCCAAACTGTCTGCGAGCTTCTCCTGACAATACGGTGATTCCTCTACTGTGCGACAGAAAGTCACGTGGTTATGACACAATCATTGGCGTATTTTTATAAAAACGTCTGCTACGGAGCCATAACGTGAGATACAAGGTAACGGAGTGTTTTATACATTGTCATGTTTCTTTAGAAATAAACAACGGACAACTAAAGTTTTTAAACGCTTCAGATGGAAAGTTATTCACTGTCAAAGTGACGCCAAAATGAATGGAAGTCAATGGGATGCTAACTGCAGGTGATGGCTTATTAGCACCAAAATGGCAATGGAAAGAACCCGGCTAGCCGTTTCCCCAGTGCTTCCAGGCTTTATGCTAAGCTAAGTTAATAGCCGCCCAGCTCCAGCCCTGTGCTTACAGTAACATACAGTGCAGACACACGAGTGGTATCTGTTTTCTCAACTCTTTCTGTAAAAAAAGCATATCTCAAAATGTCACACTATTCCTTTAAGTATAAGATGCATAGACCTTTGTAATCGTAGGTGGTTCTTCTCAAGCAAACGTATGATAAAGCATATTTTGCTTTCAGGTCCATTGTCAATGCACACAACACCGCCTGTCTGTTACGTTAAAAAAACTCAAAAATCATTTTGGGAAAAGTTCTACCAGCAAAAGTCATGAGAACTGCACATGAAAATAAGCATTCAGTCTATATCCTTTTTAATGATATTTTGAATAAATTCAGCTTGGCTTGTTTTGTTTGATCCCACATATTGTTAATGTTTGATACAAATGCAATTAGTCTCTTTGAACATGAAGAGAAACTCTACTGACAAGGCTGCCGGCCTATGAATAAATGAAAAGAATTTAGATGTTAGAAGAATTCAAAAACCGAGATCTTGTCTCCTGCAGGAAACTATCAGCTCTCGCCGACCGTCAACATGCCGCAGGACGACACGGTGATCATAGAGGACGACGGGCCGCCGCTCCTCCCTCCCAACCTCTCCGACCAATCATCATCCAGCTCCCACGACGACGTGGGCTTCACCGCTGACTTGACGCCACCCTGGGCCAAAGAGCTGCCCCCTAAGAATGACAGGTGGGCAAACTATAATTATTCCTAACAGAGTCTTCCTGCATTTCCTCAAACATGCCCCTTAAGACCTCATAAGGGGCAAGATTCCCGATTGGCCCATCTGAGCTTTCATTTTCTCAAAGACAGAGCAGGATACCCAGGGCTCGGTTTACACCTATCTCCATTTTTAACCACTGGGGGCCATAGGCAGGCTGTGGGGGACGCATATTAATGTTAAACTCATAAAGGTAAACTTTAATGCCATGGGACCTGTGATATATTAAAAAGTGTTCTACTTTGGCTCAGCTACAGCTCTGTGTCTGCCCCCCCCCCCAAACAGTATCAGACTCTCTGTTAGTTGAGTCATTAAATAATTGCTTAAATGTCCCATGGCATTAAAATTTCACTTTGAGGTTTTTTAGCATTAATATGAGTTCCATATGCACGATCATTGAAGTCTTGTGTCATGTGGACGCGCCAACAGTTTTGTTGTCATTACTTAGAATTCCTCATGGGGGAGACAGAAACTACGCACTATAGCTTTAAATAAAAATCTCCGATGCATGTCTTTACTTGTAACTTGTTACAGTGTGGTATTAGTACTTGTACTTTAAATTAACAGATCTGAATACTTTTCCACGACTGCATGTCAGTGTTGATTCATCACAAGAATGCACAGCATAGAGCCACGTCTAACCATGAGCAAATCATCCAATGTATACAGTATGGGTTTATTTTTACTTTTCAATCAATTGATTGTTTATTGATCAGAAAGCAGGGACACATGGCCACCACATGCAGGGTGGGTATCTGTGTGTGTTCCTGTGATGGGAAGGATGAATCTCTCTATATAATGATTCCCAGAACAGTCGCTCTGTTTCTCAGTGCGTCTTTATTTATGTTTCTCTCTCTCTCGCTTTCTTTCACCACAATCTCTTTTTAATGCCATCATTTCTTTCTTTTTCTTTATTCTCCTCTTCTCTTTCCTCCGCTGATTTCTCTAGTCATATCTTACTTTGTTCCTCTTTTGTTAAACTCCCTTGTCTTTTTTTCTCTTCATGCAATTTTATTTTTGTGTTTTGCTTTTTCCTCTTTGTTGGTCTCACTTTCATCTTTCTCTTTCACTGCTTCTAAGTATGTATCTGCCACCCATTTACTTTCTTCTATGTGAAGCTCCGTCTCTTTCTCTTTTCTGTCGGCCTACTCTTTCTGTCTTTCATTTTTCTTGCCCATGCTGTCTTCCAACTTTGGTTCTTACCTCCATCCCTCATTGCACCAACCCATTCTCTTTAATTTTTCCACATATTCAGCTCTCCTAATTCTTTCCCAGATTTCCCTCCATCTCTTGTTCCACTGTCTTAGTTTCCTTCTTTGAACCGGATGAGTTCAAAGAAAATATGTTCTTCATAACCTTTTCCACTTAAACCCCTCTCTTAACTGTCTAATGCCACATCTGTGTTTTTTTTCTTCCTTTCTCTTCTTCTTGTAGTGCCTTTTGAAGTCTCCATATTTCATATAGAAAATGCTAGACATGTTATCTATACTATTTATCTGGCCTTCCTTCTAATCCTGTGACACAAAAAGATCCAGTGTGGGATCAATAAAGCCAATCTTATCCTCCCTCCCTGTCACACCCTTCATCTTTCCATCCAGCTCCCTGAATCCAGATGAAAATAATCCAGACGGCAACTTCCAAAGGGAAGGCTTTGGGCGCCAGAGCATGTCCGAGAAACGCACCAAGCAGTTTGGAGACGCCTCTCAGCTGGAGATCATCAAGACACGCAAGTCCAAGAGCATGGATCTAGGTACAACTTTCAAAACCTTTTCAAAATGACGTTAATTAGATTCCAGCGAGATGAGACATGTTGTCCACGAACAGGAACTAACGGAGAATGTGAAAACCTCCACCTGCTTCCAGTCGCACCATATCTGAACGTGGCATATCCATATCAGCTAAAGGAGGTAGCCTTAGCCTGGTGGTTTGCCATTTGTGTCCTCATTATTTCTCATTCTACAAATTTTAAGAGACAGTTCAAGGGTTAAGCATCAGCTACACTAGTTTTTTAGCCATACATTGTTATGATATGGGTGGATTTACTGTTTACTGGGGGATTTACAAGTAGTAAACCCAGGAACACAATACTTAGTAAGTTAAGTATAAAGGTTAAGTTTAACATTCCCTTTTCTTATGCCCAACAAACGTAGAATATGTACGGAAGAGGATTAAGACCACATGTGAAAAAATGCATTGAATTCTGAGTTTAATCTCAGAATTCTGATTAATAACTTGATTTTTAACTTCCAACCTTTTTTTCTTTTTCCTTTTTTTTTTTTTTTTTCTGAAAAATTCTGAGATTAAAGTGAGAATTCTGGGAAAGGAATGTCACAATTCGGACTTCAAACTCAGAATTCAAATACATTTCTTCACATGTGGCCCTAATCCTCTTCTGTAAATATGAAATCTCGGCTTAACTGCATTGACGAAGTAGAACATATGTTTATGTAGACTTTTTTTATGGAGTCATTTAAATTAACTCCGCACACTTCACCTACTTCAAATTCTGTAAAACCTTTCCTGTTACCTTTAGCACATAATCACTGCACGGCCCCATTTTTTCAGACATGATGCTTGTATTCGAGTGTATTCCACCCCCTTGCCTCTGTATGGAAACAGACTCTGCATCTCTTGCCTCAAAGTCAAGAACTTCCCAGTGTTGATTCACCTTCAAATGGCTTCGAACTATCGCTGATTGCTTTGGCTGCAACAGTCTCTCCGCTCGCACTCTCTATAATCATATCTAATCTTCTCCGCCAGATTGCTGCTCTGTGCCGTGTTGATATCACAACAAGTCTGATTGCTATCCTCAAGCCCTCTTTTCATTTCCCATCCCCCACACACACCACCACCTCCTTGTCTCGCATGACGTCCGATCCTAATTGAGATGAAGCAGTTTGTGATGTTTGCAGCGCTACCTGGATGTTGCATGTGGAATGTCATTTGCACTAACTGAACCCTCAAATGTTTGTACCCCTCCTCTGTCCTGCCCCCTTCCTTTAACAGTAGCCGACGAGATTAACCTCACCCCTCGTCCCGACACCAACACAGGTAAGGACCGCTGCACTGAAAGGTAGAAGGGAATACTTCCCTTCGCCTCCATCACCTTTTCCTCTTCAGGTGCATCTCCAAGGCCTGGGACTGACGGCTATACGTTGTGTTTGACATTTATGTTGACTTAAAAGCCCCCCAGGAGTCCTGATTTGCACAGAAAGTAATGCTGTTTTATGATCTTATACCACATTACGTTTTACTATCCCATCACATTTAGCATGTTCCGACTTAAGCACCGCAATTCATCAGGCAAAGGAGGGAAATGACCTGCACTATGATGGCTCTCATTGCACATTCTGTATAATGTACATGTCCACAGTTTATACAATTGGGCATTGAGAACTGGTTCCAACTTGGAATCGTTTCAAATATTATGATTCCAGTGGAATCGTTTTTTTTGGGTTTTGAATATAACCGTCAGTTCCAAATTTAGCAACCACCGTACTTCCGGGTGCTTGTTGTGTTGCAGCCATGGAGGAGGCGGCACTCTAAAATTTGGCTTTATTTTACATTGAAAAAGCTCAATAAAACTGCAAACCACCATTGAATCAAAACTAAATTCCTCTCTTATCTGTGCAGGTGACCCGTTTCACCTTCACCACTCAAAGATCGGAATCAAGAGTCAATAAGAAACAGAATTGAGAGTAAGAATCGGAATTGGAAACGATGCCCAACCAAAGTGCCAAGAAATGCACTTTTCATTCACTAATATTTTCAGATATTTTTTTACTTTGCTGATCTTTTATGTGATATTAAACTGCTATTGATACACTTGCATCTGCAGATTTATCTAATGAAAAGCATTAGGAGATCCTGCTCTTAGGTAGGTAGATATAGATATAAAAGACAATCTGACAATGTACAGTATGTGCAGATGATCTTCGCCAAGTGCTGAGTGTTGCATTTTTACAGAGCCCCGGAGGTGACATGGGGGACTAACACTTTTGCGAGATCTCGAGTTTGACATGGAGGGAAAAAAAATAAATAAACAAAATAAAATTTGAATAACAAAACACGTACTGGGACACTTTTGCGAGATCTTGACTTTGACATGGAGAAAAAATTAAATAAATAAAAAATTAAATAAAATTAAAAAACATGTCCTGGGACAAACACACTAAAGCAAACATTTAAATAACGTTTTCAACAATTAAAAAAAGTCAAAGTTTCATGGCGAAAAAAAAAAATGAAGACAAGAAAAATAAACATCTCAACTAATAAACATCCCCCTCCCTCCGGAGCTCCGTACATGTGCCATTAGTCTGCAACATATTCCCCTTTGTAACTAATCAAAGTGCACATAGATAGTAAGATACAGTAGATAATAAGAAGCCAACTTTGTAACTGTACTTCATTAGTTTTCATGTTTAATTGGGTATAAAACCAATTTAAACCCCTCTGTCCCAGGCTCTTTATGTCATCTCAGGTCCATGTCTTCTTCCTTCACTCTTTTCATTTTAAGATACAAACAGGATACGTGTTTGTGTATGTGATGATACGTTAAAAAGCTTTGGGGAACACTTGCAGCTGCAGAGGTGAGCCAGACTAAGAAAAGATTTCTCTGCCAAGAACTCTAACTGCAACCTGCCTCTGTGGCTTTGTAGAACATATTGATCCATAAATGGTGCAGGACGTGACACAAATTGGAACAGGAACAACAATGGCAGACATTAAATTGCACGTATTGATCTACCAATGCAAATTCAGCGGCTAACTTGCAGACAATGTTTCAGAAGGTTTATCTACCGCTTTTCTCTTTATGCGCGTGTGTGTGTGTGGTCCCTGTGTTTGGTGTATTGCTCACTTCTGACAAGACACATTTGTCAGACTGGAGAGTGAAGACTTGCAGTGCCCGCCGCAGTTTAAGCTCGCTGGCGAACATGGTTGTGAAAGCCGTCGGGTGACTACAGATTTGATTTGCTCCTGTTTGCCTCCGATGCGGCTGTAGCACTAATTGTTTCGTGTGTGTGTGTGTGTGTGTGTGTGTGTGTGTGTGTGTGTGTGTGTGTGTGTGTGTGTGTGTGTGTGTGTGTGTGTGTGTGTGTGTGTGTGTGTGTGTGTGTGTGTGGAGCGGGACAGCAGAAGAAGCACTCTGTCCTTGGTTAAGGCAGCGGGCTGACAGCAAGTCATCTGTCATTGTCAAGTCTTGTGTGTTTTCACCGTTGCCGCGGCTGAATAGAAGGCCTGCTCTGATATCAGCGACTTGGACCAAAGACACGGGTTCTGTTTTAGGAAGACATGTAGAAAGGGAGAAAGAGAGCGATGTGAGCCTTAGAATGTAAAAGAGAAGCTGTCTTGGTACTATTTTGCAGGTACTGATGTGAACTCTTACTAAATAGTGAAGTGTGAAGACAGAAACACAGAGGAAAAAGTGAGGCAAGAGGTGTGAAAGAGGTGTTGAGGAAAAGCACAGATGGATACTTTGATTAGTATTTTAATACTTTTGTTGGAACCTTTTAAACAGTGTGTGGGCAGCCATGAGATGGACAGAAGATTGTTTCCAACTTTCTGTCGTGTTATGATATCATGAGTCAGTAAGGATCAGATTGTATTTTACATATTTTAGAAAGTGTATCTACTGAATAGAGGAGACAAATGAGTCAGCCGTACGGTAGCATTGAGACTCGGAAAAGTTCAAATGAAACAACCTATTTCTGTAACATCCTGTTGTGTTCTTAACCCCCACCCCCAACAAATCATATATTTCACAACTGTTTTCTTTCAAATTGTTTATAGATCTTGACGATTCCAACCACTTGAAGGCAGCTTCATTTCACATGAGGGAGAGGGAGAGGGAGAGGGAGAGGGAGAGGGAGAGAGAGGGAGAGAGAGAGAGAGAGAGAGAGAGGGAGAGGGAGAGAGAGGGAGAAGTGAGGAACGGAACAGAGACTGATTTGGAGGGCACAGTTGCTGGTTGTAATTGTTTTTCAGTTGCATATTTAGTGTGACACTTATGAGAAAAAAAGGTATTTTCCAGTGGAATTCAATTGAAGTTCCCTAATGCTGAGGGCTAAAAGATTTCTTCCTGTTTTGTTTTAAGTGTCTGGGGTTTATTTTCACTTTGCGGCCCTCTGGTGTCACTTTACCAATGTTTTAAAAAATCCCAACTTCCCAGTAAGTATAAATGATCCATGGTGCGTTTCCCCAAGCCCAAACCCACCCATCCTGCTGAAACCAAAGGCTGACAGCTCTGAGAGATGAGACATAGTAGGCTTCATCCCCTGAGCTGCGATTGGCTGACAGGATTATTAACACAGGCCGCTGCCACATGGTGGACGAGGACACTCCAGCGGTGGAGGACAAAAGCAGGACCGTTGGCAGTGTCCAGAACTCCATGCAGACCTTTTCTTCAGTTCATCATGAATCCCTGTGAGAGTGTCTTGTGAGGGATCCCCATTTCGGTTCACTTAACGCTTTACTCTTTAAAGGGGAACTATGCAGTTTTTGTAGCTTAATTTACGACTTTTAAATCATTGGAATGGTTGCGTGACTTTTTTGATTGAAATTGTGGTTGTCTTACTCCCCCTTAGTGCCTGTGAGTGGAAAAACAACCCTTGCAACTTTTCGGCCGGCCTCAGCATCAGGAAGAATCACGTGATATCAGGTCTCGCCATGTAATGGACTGCTTCACGGCACTGCTCACATGTACCTGTAGGGGGGCTCTATGGAGAAACCTGTAGGGGTTGACTATAGAGAAACCTGTAGGGGTTGACTCTATAGAGAAACCTGTAGGGGGCTCCATAGAGAAACCTGTAGGGGTTGACTCTATAGAGAAACCTGTAGGGGGTCTATGGAGAAACCTGTAGGGGTTGACTCTATAGAGAAACCTGTAGGGGGCTCTATGGAGAAACCTATAGGGGGCTCTATGGAGAAACCTATAGGGGGCTCTATGGAGAAACCTGCCAGCAAAAAGAGTGAAAACCGCGGAAATAATGGCCAAAACTGCAAAGTGCCCCTTTAAAGTATTTTAAGTATTGTACTTTGCTACATTTCAAATCCCATTAGTTACAGAGTAGAAAGAAAAGGTCTAGCGTTGTTTCGTATCAAACAGTCTTGAATCCAAAAGCTGATTTGTGCCCTTTTCAAATCACAAAAGACTGATTAAGATATTGAATAAGTATAAAATGTATGAATAATATATTAAATATTTATAAACATAAAAGTTGTATCCCCCCTCACGCTGTTAAAAAGTAAATTTGAGATGAGCTACTTTTAACTTTTACTTGAGTAAATATTTGTACTGCTAATTTGACCTGTACTTTAGTAAAAGTTCGTCAAAGTAATAGTACAGTTTCACTCGAGTAGTAGATGTTGTGTACTCTTTCCACCTCTGGCTCTGTGTTTGTTGTGGGATCATGTGTATCTGCACACAAGCAGGAGTATCACTCTGTCCAAACACGCTGACGCTGATTACTCACATCTGACTGACTGGTTGCCAGATAGAAATAATCCTTTTTAGCTGTCTTTTTAAATGTCTGTCAAACACTGTGTGTGAGCTGTGTTCCCATATCGGATTATTCACAATTTGTTGTAATGCAAAAAGATTAGCTCGCTTTTTTTAAAGTGCTCATATTCTGCTCATTTTCAGGTTTATACTTGTATTTAAAAGGTTATATCAGAATAGGTTTACATGGTTTAATTCACATTGTTGCAGCTCCTCTTTTCACCCTGTGTGTTGAACTCTTTGTTTTAGCTACAGAGTGAGACATCTCACTTCTGTTCCATCTTTGTTGGAAGTCGCACATGCTTAGTACCTAGGTAAGGACTGCTAGCCAGTCAGAAGCAGAGAATGAGGGAATGCCCTGATAGTACCTAGGTAAAGACTACTAGCCAGTCAGAAGCACAGAATGAGGGCGTGCCCTGACAGTACCTAGGGAAGGACTACTAGCCAGTCAGAAGCAGAGAATGAGGGCGTGCCATGCTAGCAGCTAGGCGAGCATGACACTTTGTAAACCTATTACATGAACAAAAAAGACATATGACATAATAAAGGAAAGGGAGAAAGACAAAAAGCATGATATGAGTACTTTAAAGTATTTTATTCCACACACACACGCATGCGCACACACACACACACACAGTACACTCTCTGTGGCCAGGTAAGCCTCACTGAACAGAACAATGTTTCACCAAAACCCCATCAGCAAACTATTTGAAAGTCTCTTAAAAAAGAAAACAATGTTTTCATGTTTGCAACTAAATGCCATTTGTCAGATCTCCAACACAGTGTAAATGATCCTTTTTCGTTAAGACAGCCAGTGAAGTGTGACTGTAGTGAATGGCGCTGGGCAAAGCCTTCAGATAAAGTGGGTTCACAGCGTGGAAAGCCTATCAGCTGAGCCCTCAGTGAGACGTTAAGGGAACAGGACAGGCTGATGAGAATGAATGGGAGGATGCCAACCCCCCCCCTCGCTTCTTCACTCTGCATTTATTCAATTTTCCATCTCTATTTTTTTCCCCCTGTCTTTATCATTTTTTCGGCAGTCTCACTGTAAACAAGAAGCTTGGCAATTGTTTTCAGGTTGTTTATAGATTTATTACAGATTATTCTACAACACTGGCAGGACATTTGATTATATTTCTATGGATTTTACACTAAGTTTTAACATTTTACTTTGTTTCAAGAAAACAAAGTACATTACCCTTAAGATAATAATTGAAAAAAATGGCAATACAGTCATAATGTGACTAAAACAGGTCCCTTAAGACTAAAGACTCAAATCTATAAAAAAGGGCCACAAATACACATTTTAATTTTCAAAAAGGTGCAGACATTCCTGGGCACTGTAACTTTCAGCAAAAGTTGCTCAAACAGGTGTAAAACCTTCTGTCTTTCACAATTATCATTTTGTCTACTTCTTCCTTACGCTCCTCTCCTTACTTTGTTCTCTTCTTCTCCTTCCTCACTCTTTTCTTCTTTCTCTCTCTGTAACTCCCGTCCCTCGTGGCACCACATGTTAGTCTGTCGGCCTTCTTCTGCTATAGTAGCTCCATAGTTGACACCACCTGGAAGAATTAGGACTCTTCCGTTTACCTTCATACCCCCTCACCTTATCTTCTAATATTTATTTGCCACTGTCCATGTTCTCAGCCTGAACGGAGCCATATGGGAGGAAACGGTATGCCCGCACCACTGTACAAATAGTCTTTTAGTTTAATTAAACTGTCCTGTTTCTCCTATTTTGCTGATGGTTATTTTCAATCAGAACCACATCTTGTAATGAAATTCATAGTCAGTCAGGAGGAATGTTCTCTCACACACACACACACACACCACACAGACAGACACACACCAGACAGACAGACACAACACAGACAGACACACAATCCACTTCCTTCTTGGTGAAACAAACATTGTCCAGGGTTAAATATGGTGTGCTGTTTTCAGAGTTGCTTATTGGTCCTCTGAGGCTAGGCATGTTCAGGTACACAGCTGTTTCTTCTTTACTCGTCGAGCAGAGAAGCTCCATAGTGGGAACACTATTAGGGGGAGTGTGGCATTACTTACACAGTATGTGTATGGTGTTGTGTGTTCACCGGCCGGCGGCCCCAGGAGTCCCAATGTAAGACATTGATATTGGATGTGCCACATTTTTGCCATATTGTTTATTCTGTGCATCCAGTCAGTTCTTTTGCCAAACCCGTGTGCATAATAGAAGTCTGGAAAGTGTGTTTTAGTTCTTCCCCTGCATCATACCGTATGGAGAGAGAGTGCCAGTGTGTCTGAAATAGTGTTGTAGCAGCTACGTGTCATGGCTGCAGAACAGAGCAGGTCTTTTGTCATTTTAACATAGAAATCTCTTTAAAACAAGAAGGAGGTAGTTTATTTCCCTGTTCTGTGTTGTTACATCACACTTACTGTGTGTGCCCGTGACATTTACCAGTGGACGTTCACCTTGAGGGTCATTGTGAGGTTGGCTGGAGCAAATCCCTGAATAACTCTGAGGTCATTTCTGGGCAGCTTTAGTTGCTGGACATTTGGAATTGGCAGGAAGTGACAAGTTGTGTGAAATATGTGTCAGCGTTGCTTAGTCATTTCTTCATCCTCGCCCTCCATCCTCTAAAATCATCCTGTTCAAGTCATATTGTAACATAACTCATTATAATGTTGCTTCTCTTGCTATGTATCATCCTCTGTCCTTGAGAATACTTAAACACAGTAACTGTCAATGTGTACATGTTGATTTTGGACAGATTTTGTTCTAAAAGATGTTAGTAAGACATGTTGAAGGTTATGTAAAAATACAGTGAAATCAGCAGGGAACAGAAGTGAATCTAGATTGGAGGCCTATCTTCTTCAGGATGCTACAGAAGGGAAAAACCTTCCTCTCTAACTTAACGCTTACCAATTGCTTAACTGCTACTTAGAAATAGTAGTAAAAACTTTGAATACAGCATTGTTGCTGTATATGTACTCCTGCACATATTTTTCCTCCATTCCCAAGAGGAATTTCCTGATTAAAAACTTATATTTGGCCCCTCTTTTCAGCTATTTGAAGTTGATAAGAATGGCGTGGTAGCTGTTTAGGTCAGATTTGAATGGACAATCACAGACGGTCAAAGTTTAGTCAGGAGGCTGTTTAGAAACCATTTCATTATTTTTTTTTAATGCTATGAAATTTAATTAAACACCCAACATTCTATGAAAGTAGTGATCTGATGATTTTTAATTTGTCTTGAGAAGAGCGGCGTTTGGACCAACCCATGTTAACCAATGTTATTTTTGGACGTTTTGCTTGAAAGAAACAGACATTTCTAATGTAGAAACTTCCAAAACGGGTAAATTTGACTCGAGGACAACAGGAGGGTTAAAGTAGTTTATTTGATAAAATATTTCTTGAAGGTATCGACATAATCGTGACAGTTTATTTATGTTCTTATTCCGTTATGACTGACTGTCAAACTAGATAATAACACCAAGTTCTACTGCGTTACTTCATATCACATCCATACATGGATGGTAGTATACAGCTGTTATAACATAACACACAGCTATCAGATCGGTACTCTTATCAGCCAACACGCAAGTTCAGGTATCTTAATCGTTATGGGGAAGTAATAAATGGTCTCGGACCATCTCTATTTTGGAGCATTAAGATGAAGTATTGATGGGGACTTTGACGGGGCCACCATTGTGGACTCAGTAGGCTTGGTGAAACGTTCCTCCAGTACATACCTCTGTATCCTCCCATCAGGTTCTTCCACAAAAGATGTGGGACCATCACTAGGCTTAAAGAAGTCCAGCTCTCTCGAGAGCCTCCAGACGGCTGTTGCCGAGGTTACCCTCAACGGGGACCTCCCCTTCCACCGGCCGCGCCCCCGTATCATCCGGGGGCGGGGCTGCAACGAGAGCTTCCGAGCAGCCATCGACAAGTCCTACGATAGACCTGCTGCAACTGAAGAAGACGATGAGGGCATGGAGACATGTAAGATATCCACCATTTGCACTCGGCCGACAGTTAATGAGGCGGTCCTGTTTCTGGACAGTCTCAGGTTTGATCCCACAGCGGCCACATCGGTCTGATTTCCATCAGCAGTCAGGACTCCTGGCGGTGTGTTTCAGCAAGCAACCTCAACCTGAGTCACTGTATAGCTTCTGGGACATGTCTGAAATATGTAACTGTACAATGCTACTTCAGTGACATTGCATTATGGGTTATTGAGATGACACTAACAAAACAATGGTGTTCAATAACATTGATATTGAAATGCATAACATGTCATGGATTTGGCTTCCCTACTCATGCATGGGAGTGACAGCATTCTGACTAATGATCACTATCTGCCAGCTGATTGGCTCTTTGCTTGTGGCAATGGCATATCGCCGACTCAAGGTGTATCTATGAACTGCATAAGATAAGATAGACTTTATATATCCCACACTGGATAAATTCCCTTTTTACAACAGCTCAAGACAGAATTAACATACACATCAGAATAAGACAAATACACATGAAATAGGCAGAAAAATATACAAAAAGTATAATAAGAAATAGAATAAGAGTAATAGTATAAACTACAAATACAATTAAACACCATTATTATACACATACAGTAAAAATATATGTGTGTGTGTGTGTGTGTGTGTGTGTGTGTATATATATATATGAAAGATAAGGTGTGGATGAATAGATTACATATTGCAGGGTAGGGGACTGTAATACATATGAGGCATCTTAAAAAGGACGAGTTCGGAGAATGTGTTAAGTTCTGTGATGGACTATTAGAGTTCAATTTCATTTATATTATCAAATCATAACAAGAGTTATCTCAAGACAGTCTGGGTAAGCCCCGCCCACTCTGATTAGATTTCTCCCTGCAGCTCGGTCTGGAAACCTGCACGTTTAATTCTCCTGCTTCAGTTCACAATTTAGCGGGAACCAATCACAAACTGGCTTACCTACTTGGCGTGCTATTGGCTGGTTTAACACGATGACGATAGAGAAGAGACCAATCAGCTTCTTGTTTACATTCAACATAGCGGCCACTAAACGCCATCGAAGCGCAGCCACCCGTTGATGCCACTGTCGCTTCTACGTCACCCGGGTCGTTACTCTGATTGGTTGAAGGACTATCCAATTGCGTTACAGAGTCATCTGAACTATGCCCGTTGGGCAGAGCAGACCCCCCAGGCCAACAATCAGTCTCACATCTATTGAGCTCGACTTGGTCTGGTGATAGCCAGACTGATCTCAAGATAGTTCACAGATAGAGTAGGTCTAGACCACAACCCATAATCTACAAAGAACAGTTCCAACAATTCCCCCAAGAGCAACAGTGGTGAGGAAAAACTTTTAGGGAGAAACCTTGGACAGACCAAGGTCTTGGTGGGCGGCCATCTGCCGCTGCTGATTGGGGGAATGATGATCAACAGTGGCAATATATAGTAAAAATAATGAAGCTCTGACTAGAAATAGTAGTTGTATCAGTTCAGGGCGTAGCAGGGCATACTAGTATCTGGGCAGGAAATTGGATACGCATTAAGCTGCCTTCCAAAGTCAAAGCATTGATCTGTTTTAACTGTATTTGCTGTTTGATGCTTCCTTTTAAGGCTAAATCTTGATTAGATTGATTGAATTCTTATAAATTTGAACTACACTGTATGGACATATTTGTAAACAATAAAAATATCATGGGTACCGCAATACAAAATACATATCTCCAACATGTACACCCATGAGTTCTTTCCAAGCGATGTGTAGTAATAATGTAGCAAAGGCCCACACAGTGCCATCTCGTTCCTGATTCTTCTTCCTTATCATGTGGACATGCACAGATAGCCATCAGATGGCCTTCTTCCTCCTCTTTTTCACCTTTTAAATGTCACGTCCACATAATAGGAAATAGGAATTGGGAACGAGACAGCAGTGTGCTGGTATTTTTGTCTTTCATATTACAAAAGAAACATATTTTTAGAGTTTGGTTCTATCCTCCTTTCTATCCATTTTACAGCCCATATAATCAACCTTTTTGTCTCATTTTGTGAGAGCAACATGCCATTATACCATCAAATAGTCATTCAAGTATTGCTTTCTTAATTTAATAAGATTATGTGTCAAATGGTCTCTAAAGATGACTATCTATAATAGGTAATTAAATTACATTAAGCCCCTTTTTGTGCTTAGACATAATTACACATTTATGGGACTTGCATAGATTTCCATTTATTAGGCTTATGGACTTTTATATGTGCTACAGTTCTATTTAAAAATGACTAGTGCATTGGTTATAAAGAATATGTCCTCCATTCTCCCCTGTGTTTCTTTCTGTGTCCTTCTTCCTGTATTTCTCTCCCTGGCTCTAGTGGAGGAGGACACGGAGGAGAGTTCCCGATCAGGGAGGGACTCTGTGTCCACAGTGGCCGACCAGACCCCGCTGTCCGGCAACGAGAAACCCCTGGTCAACGGCACCAATCGCACCAAAGAGGAGAAGAAGAAAGACAAAGACAAGGGAGGGAAGGAGAAGAAGAAGCCGGAGGGAGGGAAGGAGAAAGACAAGGGAAAAGCCAAGAAGGGCATGCTGAAAGGACTCGGGGACATGTTCAGGTAAGACTGAAAGAAACCTGTAGGAGTCCCCTGTATAATCATTTTCAGCATCCTTTGAGTAACCATCAGGGAATGTTAACAGGGTTGTCAAATGTTTGAACTTTTCTGAGGACACCTCTCACTATCCACGCAGCGAGCTCCACCGGGTCTTCTAAGAACGGTGACGCTGATATCTTTGGTCAGTAGGTTGTGCTTAATCTGCCCGCGAGCAGGTTAGGGGGTCAGCATATATTACCATGGCGATTTACCCCAGTAACAAGTGACCCACCGTCGTGATACACAAAACCCTGGGTTGAATCTGAAGTTACCTCGGAAACCCCACATCTTGCTTCATAGTACAGGCCTCAGGTTGGTACATCTGTTCGCACATGGACAACTTGTCATAACAGATAAACCATGTACGTCACTGTATGGAGGGCTGGATGGCTGGTGAGACTGGTGGACAGGACAGGACAGGCCTGAGCTGTGGATGTAACGATGTGTGAGGAAACACTAATTAGACTCCAGACAACTTGACCTTTGTGCTTTATTTTCCCCAGTATTAATTGTGTCTCTGCAGCCTGTAACATTCTACCTGTCGAACAATCCCTCACAGCTGAGACTGACGCACACTGTGCACACACATCCCATTAGTGTACAGTCCATACATTTCGTCCACGTTCTCCGTTCCCATTACCATTGGGGTCTAGGTGTCTTCCCCCCGCACCCCCCACCACCACCAATCTGATTGGTTGGGAAGCCAGCCAGTAATATATCTGTATATCAAACTAGCCCAAGTGGCGGTGACAGGGCAGAGAGAACAGTGACTCTTGTCTGAGAGAGGGAGGTAATGAGGTCCACAGAGATGGGGCGACGATGAAGAGAGGGAGATGCAGTTTCGTGCAATGGGTAGTGAAAGGAAAAAAAAACACGTATTGCTGGAGACAAACTGAATGACAGAGACCAATAATATAATAATAATACTGTCTAAGGGAAGAGAGACAAATGAACAGCGGTCAGACAGAAGCTTTTCTGATACCGGTATCAGCATCGGAACATCTCGGAACAGTGAGATGTCAATGTTTATGTGGATTACATTTATCTTAAACTTATTCTTGATCCTGTAAATAGCAATTTCATTAAATAATCTCAATTTTGCCCAATGTCACATGCTTTATCAGAAGCTGGAGTTAGCTCAGTTGTTATTGAGGAGCCTCAGACAGCGGCGGGCCCTAAGATGGTGTAGTATTCAAAGTGTGAAAGGGGGAGGGAGAGCAGTGACTGGGGGGTGTACTCGAAAGACAGTAAGAGAGAGCTTGTTTGGGAATGAGAGCAGAGCAGTGGGCTTGGCTGTCAGGAGCTCCGATTAAGCTGTTTGGCCCTCAGGGGCCTCTGTAAGGGCCCTCTAGCCTGCACAGCACTTCAAATGACACCAGCTGACTTCTAATGGAGCAGAGAGGCTCATGGTAGCACAGTGGCTCAGTGGTTAGCACTACTGCCTCACAGCAAGTTGGCACTGCTGAGTTGGATCCCCGGTCCGGGCAGGGCCTGTCTGTGTGGAGTTGGCATGTTCCCCCCCGTGTTTGCGTGGGTTTCCTCTGGGTGCTTTGGTTCCCTCCCACCATAAAGACATGCATGCTGGGTATCTGGGACTACACTGGGACATCAACACTGGTGCATTTCCAGAAATGTTGATTAATGTGCATTGTTCTAATAAATATACTGTATCTTAAATGGGAGGCAGTCAGAAAACGCACACACACACACACTCATCATAGAGATCAATGGGATGCACATTTACTTGCAAATACTGTAAACTCGTAAAAGCATCCATAGTTCACACTCATACACACGCTGGAATAATTAGTAGGGAACACACATACTGTACGTGTGTGTCTATATATATATATTTTATATATATATATATATATATATATATATATATATATATAGCCCTGCCAATGGGGAGTTCCCAGACCCAACATCTTCATGTGGGTCGGGCTTGTCAGGCTAGGCAGCGAGAGCTATGTGCTTCAGTATAATGATGTGTGATATATTTAACACATCTGTATGTCGATTCGGGATCAAATACTCACCTTAAAGGAACAATCCACCAAAGTGTTATTTCAGAACACTTGTAATACATCCTAGCTCGGGAAAGCTACCTTTCCGTTATGTTTACGCCCACCTTGTTTGATTGACAGGTGATATGTGGGAGCGACAGTTTAGCAAACACCACAGCAGTGAGCGCTTAGCAGCATAAACGTTACTGACGGGGAGTTCTCAGAATTTGCATGTTTCACTTGTGTTGGTGTCAACATGTCGTGATGAAACAAAATTCAAGTGTGTGTGTTGGCCCAAACCACCAAGGGTGGGTGTGTCAAGTGCATCGTTGCTGTTTTCTGAAAGCATAAATATGTGCGGCCCTATCACACTACCAACTGTGATGTGAGCAAGTTAGTTCCCCTGAGTGGCTTAACATAATGAAGAACTCCCAATGAGTTGTGTGTGTGTGTGTGTGTGTGTGTGTGTGTGTGTGTGTGTGTGTGTGTGTGTGTGTGTGTGTGTGTGTGTGTGTGTGTGTGTGTGTGCGAGTGCGTGTGCGTGTGCGTGTGAGAGTGAGTGATCAACAGAGCTGCTATTGCATGACCCTCTCATGTCTCTCTGTGAGTGAGTGAGATGATCAGTGAATGCTGCAGGAGTGTCAGGGAGCTCGTACTTTCACATGTGTTTGCAAGTAGGAGGGGTGGCTCAGGAGTGGGAGGCCTATAGAAGTCAGAGGTGTGTGTGTGTGCGCGCACGTGTGTGTGTGCGCGCACGTGTGTGTGCGCGCGAGATCAACAGAGCTGCTACCGCATGACCCTCTCATGTCTCAAAGGCCTCACACTCAGTCCCAATCAAAGCCTCATTACCATCAACCACTGCCAACAGATCAGCCTGCCAACCCTGTATCTCTCTCTCTCTCTCTCTCTCTCTCTCTCTCTCTCTCTCTCTCTCTCTCTCTCTCTCTCTCTCTCTCTCTCTCTCTCTCTCTCTCTCTCTCACTCACTCACTCACTCACTCACTCACTCACTCACTCACTCACTCACTCACTCACTCACTCACTACTGTGTGTGTGTGTGTGTGTGTGTAAGTGTGTTCCCATCATGTGAACAAGCCTGAACATGGAAAAGGCTCGCGCTGTGACAAGCTTCACGATGTGTTGCAGAGGAAACTCTTTGGCCATTCTCCATTTTACTAGAGGTTTGTCATGGATGGTGCATCATGGGAACGGAACAGAGCGCGATGAGATAAGATGCTAATAGCCAAAGTTAACAAACTGCTGATAATGTTGCATTCATTGTAAGTTATTGCTCGTAGTTCCAGCTGTGCCGACAAATTCAGACTTGACTGGCAGCCATACGAGGCGCTAATGCTCAATATATACCAAAAAAAGAAACAATTGTTGGACGAGTGAAATATTGTATGATAACTTTGCTATTTTTAGATCCTACTAGAAAACAAACTTTGAAGGTGGCCCTTAGCTGTCCCTTTAGCTGAATGCAAATATTAGCATGACAAATATTAGCATCAACATGCTAATGTTTAGTATGTAAAGTTTAGCACATGATCTTCTTAGCATGCTAACTCACAAATACTGACATATTAGCATGCTAACATGTTAGCATTATATGTTAGCACACTGGGACATAGGAACGCGTCGCCTATTATTAAACTTCATATATTTTTTGCAAGTTAGACAGTGTGCGGACAGAGTTTTCTTTTGACCTGCTGGTCCCCCTCCGACGCACCTGTCTCACATTGTAGATGCCATCATGCTGTGATCATATTTGAGTGACATTCATTTCCTGACTTCATCCTAAATTCACCACTTTTTACAGATTTACCGACTGTCCTGTGACATTAGAATATGCCACCCAGAAGTCTTGTTCTCACTTTTTGTGTGGGTTAAAGGATTAGCAGTGACACACAGGTTGTCTGCTTAACAGAATAAGATAAATCCTTGACATTTTGAAGCGGTCTTTCCAAACCACAAACACCCGTCAAAGGCTCTTCATCGATAGCGTCGGGCTCACAAGACGCTGCCTGGAATATAAGATTATTAAATGCCCCGGTGTCATGATTAATACTCTGTCGCCTCTTCAAAGTTTTCTTATTCAGTCATAAATCTGTGTGTGTGTGTGTGTGTGTGTGTGTGTGTGTGTGTGTGTGTGTGTGTGTGAGAGAGACAGGGAGAGTCAGGCTGTCTTTTAAGGGGCTGTTAATGAAAGTTAGTGGTGTGGAGAAAGAAAGTGTCAAGCGTCTCTTTCCGTGATAGATCACTCCTGCTCGTAACATTAACGGCGAGCCGTCACTCTGAGCATTTTGGGCCGCCGCAGTTAAATTAATCAGGTAATGGACCTTAGTCGCCAAGCTCCCTCCACCTTCACTGCACTTTCTCCTACTCATTCTACTCATCACATGGTTTTCCTCACTTTGTCTTCTGGACACTGCCTCATTGCTTTGACACATCACACATACCTTTGGGTCACCAAAGATGCATTTACAGACTACATATTATGTACAGAATGCATAAACAAATGATCAGAGCAGTTTGTCTATTAGTCTCTCTTGGTGTGGGTTTGCCTATAGGTGTTGGTGGAATATGTTTGTAGTTCTTGCCTTCATTTGACACAGTAGAAAGAGACTAGGGATGTGCTGAGAGAGAGGACAAAATGCAAATTCCTGGCCAGACCTGATCAAGGGGTGTTGCAATTACAAAGTCTTTGTTCATTCTTGTTGGATTACAGAATGCTACTTAGTGGATTTTCTTTGTAGAACTCATCTTAAAAAGTTAAAGGTCCCATGGCATGAGCATTTCACTTGGAGGTTTTTTTAACACTAATATGCGTTCCCCCAGCCTGCCTACGGCCCCCCCAGTGGCTAGAAATGGTGATAGGTGTAAACCAAGCCCTGGGTATCCTGCTCTGCCTTTGAGAAAATGAAAGCTCAGATGGGCCGATCTGGAATCTTGCTCCGTATGATGTCATAAGGGGCAAGATTACCTCCCTTTTCTCTGCTCTGCCCGTCCAGAGAATTTGGCCCCCCCATGAGAGAGAGACCTCATGGCTTTCAAATGAGCAACCCCCCCCCCTCTCTCCTCTTCAAAAGCTACAGACTCAGAAATGGCACATACTAAGGAAAGCTAATTGTGGGACTGGCTCTAGTGGCTGGAATTCTGGACCAAGGCTGGATTTTGGGAAAGACACTTCAGATACAGTATTAGGGGACCACTAAGGTCTATATAAAAGAGACTTCAGATACAGTATTAGGGGACCACTAAGGTCTATATAAAAGAGACTTCAGATACAGTATTAGGGGACCACTAAGGTCTATATAAAAGAGACTTCAGATACAGTATTAGGGGACCACTAAGGTCTATATAAAAGAGACTTCAGATACAGTATTAGGGACCACTAAGGTCTATATAAAAGAGACTTCAGATACAGTATTAGGGACCACTAAGGTCTATATAAAAGAGACTTCAGATACAGTATTAGGGACCACTAAGGTCTATATAAAAGAGACTTCAGATACAGTATTAGGGGACCACTAAGGTCTATATAAAAGAGACTTCAGATACAGTATTAGGGGACCACTAAGGTCTATATAAAAGAGACTTCAGATACAGTATTAGGGGACCACTAAGGTCTATATAAAAGAGACTTCAGATACAGTATTAGGGACCACTAAGGTCTATATAAAAGAGACTTCAGATACAGTATTAGGGGACCACTAAGGTCTATATAAAAGAGACTTCAGATACAGTATTAGGGACCACTAAGGTCTATATAAAAGAGACTTCAGATACAGTACTAGAATCCTGTTTTGTCAAGTTTGAAGCAAGAGCAGGTTAATTGTAGATAGATAAAGACGTAATCAATGTAAGTGAAGCGTGCAAGGTTTTCCAATCAGATGATTCTTTGTTCATTCTCTTTGATTCAAACACACACACACACACACACATCACAGACAGACACACACATACCATAACCACACACTCATACACTACTTCTTTATTTACTTTCTATTTAATATTAGCTTTTTCTTTTTTCCATTCTTACCATTTCTTCTCTTTTTGTCACACAACATTTTTGATTCTATTGGATTTAGCTTCCTTCATATGTTTGTCTCACTCTCCCATTCATGTTATCCTCCCACCTTTATTTCCATTGAGTGTTTTTTTTCTATTCTGTGTCTTACACACCTACGCCCTCGCACCACTGGGTTCCCTTTGCCGATTCCTTCGCTCGTACTTTTCTTTCTTTGCGTTTCTCTCATTGATTTGCTTTATTTCTCTTGTTTTCAATTCGTTCTCCTGTATTGCTTTCCACGCACACATTCACACACCTCACATCTCAGTGTGTCTTTCCTTTCTCCTCTTTCTTATCATATTTGTGCAATCTACACAATTTCTCGTCTTCACATTCTCAACCACACTCACGCTCCGCTGTTTGGATTTCTTACTTCTTTGGTTTGCGTTTGATCCTTTGACTTTCCTTCACTTTAGTTTTATCTTTCTCTTTTTTCCACTTTACTCTCTCTCTCTGTTCAGTCACTTACACACACACACACACACACACACACACACACACACACACCTTAAGGTTGTCTTTGTATTCTCCACTTTGGTTTAATTTTTGCTCTTAATGTTTCATTCATTGAGCTACTCTTGCGCAAGTTAATATTTTTTCTCTGGTTCACTGTCTTCTGTCTCTTTTATTAACACACACACACACACACACACACACACACACACACACACACACACACACACACACACACACACACACACACTCTCTCACACACACACACCTCTTTAGAAGTTGTAGATATTCTCCGCAGACCAATTTCCCTCTGCATAATCACGGAGGTTCATTGTGGAAGCGAGCGCGATGCCAAAGTCATTTATACAACAGGCTGCAGCTTTATACTGAGTCAATCAAGCTGAAATATCTCTGCAATGCCTCCTATTTCGTTAAGCGTCACTCCCTCCCTATGAATCTAATTACTGCCATGGGCCGTGGCACCGCCGCCTCCTTCATTTACCAGACTTTAAACCAACTGAATTGAGTTTGAGCTAGTGTGAAGTACTTTTCAATCGGTTCATTTTAGGGCTGCATACCTGCTTTTGGGATCACAGACACACTAACATTTTCAGTCAAATCAGTTGATTTTGCGTTGCTGCGAAGGCCCTGGAGAGAAATGTCACATAATGTATAAGCATACCTGCTGGTTCATTGAAAGTCACAATAAAATGTTTTAGTTTTACATCATTTAACCCTCCTTTTGTCCTAGAATTCAGCCAGTTTTCAAAGTTTTCTTAATCTGAAATTTGGGTTTCTCTCAACGAAAAAGAACATGCATGGCTCCCTACAACATCATTAGCAAGTAAAATTAAGGATCAGAGAATTGTGGGTATTTTATTACATTTTTTAGCGTAAGAAAAAAACAAAAAAAATTTGTTTCAAAATGAAAAGCTGACTTTAATGGTTCCTGACTATATTTTGACAGTCTGAGATTATCCATCAACATGTTCCTCTGATCTTAGCAAAATAACATCATCATCTTTTCAGCTCTAAAATTAGATATCATTTAACATGAAGGTGTTTTGACATGAATGTCAAATAAGTAATGAGTCTAAAAGTAGTGGTAGGGTTAGGTAGATAGTAAGCGACAAATAAAAAATAAAATAAAAGCATAATAAAGGTTTGAAGGTTCAACATGGACTCGTGTGGACACTAAGTGCAATAATGGAATCTTAGATCCTAGAAATGATTCTGTAGCTGTGTTGGAAACCCCTCCCTATATATGAACTATATAGGGAATGACCAAACCAGATTCCAGACACTTTATTTATATACCGGTTATTTGTGTGACGGGAGGCGGGCGCTCCCAGCACCATGTAAACAAACCCCACCTCCCCTTTCACCTACCTGTCCTATCACATAAAGGCAGAAAAGCCTAAATAATCTTTTAAAAAAAGGTAGTATATTATATATGTTGCATGTTACATTTGCAAACCAAAGCTCTGTTCATTTTTCTTTTTTAGTTTCTGCGGTTACTTCTGCTTCTTCTTCTCCTTCTGCAAAACATTGCCGCGTTGCATTGTGGTATACGGGAGTAAAATGTAGCGTACATCGTATGTACACTGAAATTAGCAGTGACTTTCCATCCACTCACTCATCAAATGGATCTGCTAATGCAACTATAGCAGTGACCTGGGAAGAAGGATTGACAGCTTAAACCAAAAAACTCACTCTTCATTCTTTTAGTTCATTATTATTTGAATTGTGCGTTTTTTCTGTGTTTTTTACATATATATTGCAGGTTTGGGAAGCACCGTAAAGACGAGCGGCCGGGAGAAAAGCTGGATCGTAAAGGCTCCAGCAAGTGGAGGGTGGATGAGACGCAGGTTTCAGACGAGGAGATGATGAAGATGAGGATGGAGCAGGAGAGGTAAGCTCTTCACCTTTGTTTTTCTGTCCCTTTGTCTTTGGACTCTCCTGTGCCTAGGGGAAAATGTCCCAAAAAAAGAGTTTTTATAATTTAACATTAACAAGAACTTGTCCTTTCAGGTAAAAATTGAAAATTAACATTTTTTGTGCTTTCCAATGTTTTTTTTTTTTTTAAACGCATTGGTCACTTATTCACCACCAACACTAACTTGTGTTGGTTTAATCATACATCTTACACTTATTCTTGGAACATTAGTCAACAAACCTCATTTATGTAAAATTAGACCAAATTCTTTCGTTTGAAAAAAAGCAGAAATTATGAATTAACTTGCCCTAATAGTTCCGAGAAGAGGGTGTTGAGTTGATCAGACTGGTTTTTATGTCAGAGTTTAGTCAGGATGCTGTTTTGAAACCATTTAAACCTTTTTTTTTTACATACTATAAAGATCTTGGAATCATCTGTGTTATTTTTGGGCATTTTGGTTGCAAGAAACCCATATTTCTTGTGTCAAATTTGATCCGAGGACAACACAAGGGTTAAGCTAAAACACACGCATACACACACAATAACATTTTGGGGGGCTTGTGGGTCCTCTAGTGTTGCTCCCTGCTTTGATAAACACATCTGGTTTGTGTTCCCTCATTTTCATATACTACATGACAGAGTGCATGTGTGGAACTTGTTTTTGGTGGAACGTGTGTATGTTCAAAAGTAGTTTGAATCATGCCAGAGAAAACTCAGATTGGACAGATAGTCTAGCTAGCTGTCTGGATTTACCCTGCAGAGATCTGAGGACCAGGTAACCATAGTCCTCAGATTGGACAGATAGTCTAGCTAGCTGTCTGGATTTACCCTGCAGAGATCTGAGGACCAGGTAACCATAGTCCTCAGAAATCCACAAGAGGTTAGAACACCAACACAGAGGCTGCCGTACAAGGTGCCACCTGTTCATCAGAAACACACTCACACATGTTTACACTCCATTGGGGGGCAACTCGGGGTTCATTGTGTCTTGCCCAAGGACACTTCAAAAGGGCCAGGGAAATGAGTGTAATTTGTGTAATAAAAGCAAAAGAATAGATGCTTAGAGAGCCCATCAATTTTGAGTCTTTAACTGTTATCAGGTGGGTACCCCAAACCAAACAGGCCCAAAGACAGCCTGTCTTTTGCTCACTGCATCACTCTCTCCCTCTCCCCACCAAACTAAATGTCAAACGGGCACCGTGCCAGCTTATTTGGGCCGGTGGTGTATAAATGCCAAGGCCATTACCGCCCTGTCAGCTAATTAATTCCCGTGCTCCTGGTGTTGGGGCAGAAGTCATTACACGTCCCAGTTGCTCATTATAAAAATTTGGTTTGTAACTCTTTCTTTACGCCTTCAAAGCAGATAGTCCAATAATATGATAATAGCCAAGTCTTTATTTTTAATTGGCATAAGGTTAACGCATGTCGGATTACTTGGTTTTTACGCTGCATCTCGTTGCTCCATTTGTATGTTAATCCAATTCGTTGCTTCTCTTCTCCTCAAATGTCAAAGTCTAGACCTATTTGGGACTACTACAGGTACATTGATGACACAGATACATGGACCCTTCTCTTCATTCAGTCAGATTTTCTTCACTACAAAGTACATAACCCATGTGTGTTTAGCTGTTTATACTAAACTCTTTCTTTTTTTATCCCCTGTATCTTCAAACATTGCAGAAGTTTTTATATTATTGTAAATCCAGAGCATATTAGTGACATAAAAATCAGTTCACCCAGATTCATTTGAGCCTTCAGTACCACAGAATGTAAGCAATTGATTGAATGCTTTCTGAAGCCACTATAGTATGTGATCTAATACTATTTGTAACCGATAGGGCTGCCTCTTAGTACGAGTAGAAGTGGATGTAAATCTAGTGTTTCTTCAGATTTATCTTTAAGGCTGAGCCTGTGCAAGAGCTGAGAAGTGGATGTGTCAATCTTTTTGTGCACTTATTTGTCCTTTTGTTTGTTAGTGTGTAATGGTGTTGCTATGCAGAAAGCCCAGGCCAAGACAGAGCTATGGGAAATCAGGCAAAATGGTATATGAGGAACAAAAATCAGCCAAATTAAGGTCCGTGCATCCACAGAGCAGGATTTATCTTGGCATTGACTGACAGTAGTTCAATGCATTAATTATTTTGTTCAGCATTGGGTGTTTGGCTCACTCCAACCAAGCGTACTTTCTCCCTAAAGCACCTGGAAATCACAAGTGCGCCTCTCGTTTGTATTTCCCCATTTGCTGTGATGCACTGATATTGACAGGGAGATCCCACTGAGGATGTGGAAGACTGGCTGCTTCGGGTTAAACAATGATCCAGTTAGCTGTGTTTCACCAAGCTGCTCTCCCAAGGTTCAGCCGGGAGCTTGGGCACCTCACTGCACAGTGCGTATTGATTGGCCACTGCCAGAGGCTATGGTTAATCCAGCTGTGATTGACTAAAGGGATAGATTTCCTCGCAGGCTTAAGTGTCAGGTCCCTGTGGGCTCCAACTCCAAGCCAGACAGACAGTTCAGACAGCACACTGTTTGCGGGAGGAAATGTATGGTCATTTGAAGAGCAGATAAACATCATTAAAGTAATTGCTTACGGTGAACATTAATGCATTTTAGAATGCATTTGGCCCGACCAGCTAGGTCATTAATTAGAAACATCCACAGGAATGTGAATAGAAACCCTCCAGGGTTAGCTATTTTTTGGTGCACCAGTGCTAAATCATAGATTATTTTTTTTTCTTACTAAAATAGAGGCTTTTGTCAATGCTGATCCCTGAAACAATAGATTTGCAGCATCCAGTTACTGACATCAGGTCATGACCATTGATGGGAATGATTTTGCTCTCTAGGTCAGAGATCTAAAACACTTTTCTTTGCTTTGTACAGTGCAAAAATAACAAAACACTAGGTATTCTACCTGGCAGGTGTTATTGCATCTATTTGATTGGCCAACACAGCGGCCATCTACAGCCAAAACTGTAATTTGGTCTTGACACTGATCATGACTGTATCAGTCTGTGTATAGTCTCATTTTGCCAGACCTTCCTCCTCAGTGCTTCCAAAGAGGGTCTTGCTAGTCCACACTGCATTCCTGGATGGAAGGAAAACCTGCTTTGGTTTATCAGCATTTACAATAATTGTTTTGGGCGGTGCTAAACACCAGACAGAGCCACGGTGAGGAAGGAAGTTGTTTTGGTGGAACATGTGTACGTTCAGAATTCCTGGCAGCAACAGTGCAATCCCTGAAGTGGAACGTCGAATCCGTGTATGACTTCGCTCAGTGTTTGGTCAGAGTCGTTCGGTCAAAAGGTTCAAAGTTGAATCTACAGCAGACAGTGTGCGGCATGTCATCGTATCAGCTTCACTTCACTGAGACATATGCTCAGGACTACTACTTGCTCAAGATAAAAAAAAATATCAATGTACTCTTGTATTTCTGTACTATTTAGGTGCCACAGTTAAATCAGAACTTCCCAAAAATATCCAGATGTACAGTATGTACATACAATAAAATGGGCCCTCTGTGTCGCCGGTTTAGCCCACTACGAATGATCAAAAACTTGCGGTATTCTCCTCAGTAGCATGCCTCAGAACTAACTGAAGCTACTTGTCGCCAAATCATAAAACAATTCCAGATATCCAGTGTTATCAATCCAAAAGGACTTTCAGCAGGCATCTTATCCTGCCGGACCTTCTCCTTTCATGCTCTTCCTGCCTTTCACCGTAGCCTATCAGTTGTGTCAGCACTACCGCTAAGAGGAAGGTTTATTACACGGTCGGTACAATAGCACATAATGGACCATTGTTCTGGCCTGATGTGGTAGAAAGGTCACTCGTCAAACACATTTCTTCCACCATAATGTCCCATCCTGCCATTTTTATACCCTTTTATCTGCTATGCACCTTTTTGTTCAGCCTCATCATTCACCCTTCTCGCTGAGAGTATTTTCATCTCTCATCAAGGATAGCCGTTAGACACAAAGCAGGGTTTTCCTTACGTAAATATTTTGGGACTCAAAGGGCAATGATTAGGCTAAGTGTGGGTTTTCCTTCCTGTCCCATTTCAAGCAGCGTACAATTGTACATTTTTAGCATCATTGCTTTTTAAGTGCTTGTCATGTTGGGACTTAGATTTTGCCTTAAAGCAGTACTCCTTTAAAGGTGGCTTTGAAAAGTTGAACCTTTTAAAACATTTGCTCGTTTGCAGTTCCGTTGCACATTAAGTGGAACGATTGAGTGAGATTTTAATGTCTGTATTTCTAGACTTTGACATGTGATTATTTATGCACAGGGAGATTTAGTTATTTACACTGTGTTCTGTCATTATCTAATGCTAGGGTATTTGATGCTATCTTGTATGCAGTTGGGCCAAGATTTGAGATTTAAGATTTGAGTTGGATTTTCCAAGGTATTTATGGAACAATTAGTACTCAGTACAAACACAAGTAACACTGCTGGATTTATTTCATGATAACGTGCAGTGATACGGAGTGAAGAACCGTGTGTGAGGCATCAATACTGGAAAATATTAAGAGTAATCGTTTTTTCCACATTTACTTTCTGCAGTCTGACATCAGTCCACCTCCTCACCATCTGCGTCGCCAACTCTCATCGTCTCCAATATGTGCGTACGCATGGGTCAGAGTTTGCGTGGAGGAGCGCACATTATTAAAAATCACAACCTTTGCGTGGGAAGTGGCATAGGCACATTTTCAGCCCTGATTTGTGCGTACGCCACGTTTATAAATGAGAGCCCAGGAGAGACCGGTACTTCCCGACTCTGGACGGTAAAACTGAGATTTGCACTGATTTTCAAGTTTATGTTCTGCTTGTTTTATGTGATATTATATCATCTCAATTCCTATAATTTGGGCGCTGGTGATTTTCCTTTGGTGCTGGCTAAGACCTCTTTGGGCAGTGCCAACAAATTCCTCTATGCAGGAAAAACCATGTTAATAGTCGCTTCTCTGCACTTCAACATATACATATCTCAGACCCGTTTTGACTCCACAAATACTTTAGCTCTGAGTCTTTTTCTTACACACACACACACACACACACACACACACACACACACACACACACAACTGGTTTAAATAAACTGGTTGCATCCGTCCCCACTCAGAAACCCGCCCCATTGACCCATCCACTGCCTCGTTATAGGAAGGGGCTGCACGGAGAAGGCAAAGCTCTGGATTGTTATGTCGGGCCTTATCTTATCAGCCACTGTGCTTGTGTATACAATGAGTAGCTGCTCCCACTGCCACTGTTGCTGCTTTCTCTGATGGAAAACAGTTTTTCCCCCCTTTGAGTTTAAAGATAGATCCCTCGAGGGTCCTGCTTCCTTCTGCACTATTAGATAATTGCAGAGTCCACAAGCATTCATGTGACATGGGTTAAGTTGTTGGAATAAGGCGCCATTTTGCAAAAAAACCCTGTTACCCCTGTCCAGATACAGCAGGGAGCTGTTAAAGCCATCAAGTTCATTAGCAGCCTCATTTTTTAGTAGTAAAGTATTTCCAGCCATTTATCCCTGTTTTATTTTTTTGTACCTACCCTCCAATGGGGAGCCCTCCTTTTTAGACTCATTGTTTCATTATGCACAGCATGCACATTTTCTGGAATAAGCCTTTTAAGATTTTAGCCCGCTGAGTGTTGTACCCCCTACCTCGCAACTGCGCCTGTCCCATTCTCTTTCTCACCGCCATTAGAAAGGGGCCTGGAGAAAAGAGAGCACTATGATAATTGGTAGTTGTAAAGCTCTGATAATTGGCAAGGCTGTAATTACAGGGCAGCGCGATAGGTAGTCCCCACTGCTATAGAAAATGTTGTTACCAGTTATTCACAAGATAATGGCCTAAAGAGAGTCTGTGTGATTTCTCTGTGGTTGAGTTGTTCTGTGTGTGTGTGTGTGTGTGTGTGTGTGTGTGTGTGTGTGTGTGTGTGTGTGTGTGTGTGTGTGTGTGTGTGTGTGTGTGTGTGTGTGTGTGTGTGTGTGTGTGTGTGTGACAGAAAGAAGAAAGCATGGTAGCTACATTATGCATTAGCAGGACTCTGTGAATACAAAGTGCTTCCCTTGTAGGAGTTGTTGTGGGGGCGAGAGACTATTATGCATTGTTTATGGTATTATTCAGGGAGGGGGGGCGGGGGGGAAATGTAATAGGCTCCACACCTTCTTTCTCTTCTGTAATGGAAAGTTGAAAAGGATTGATAAGCAGTCGCTTGCAGATGTTGCAGTGGCTCGTCTGGCGTTGTGTTAATGTGACGTCTGAGATTTACAGCGTCTCTCTGCTGCAGTCTTTACACGGCGAGGATTCAACGGCATAAAGTGTTTACCTGACAAAGTGGAAACCAGTAAGGTGGTAGTTTCAGTTTCCCACTGAGCAGTATTAACCACGAGTCATAAAGAAATAAAGTAAATGACTGGCAGTCATACATTTCTTGTACAGTACTAAATATTTATGTTTGTTCAACGTAATGTGCTTTATGTCACTATTTTATGTGCTGGGATTTTACGAGTTGATTCAGAATTCAGATTCAGAAAATGATTTCTCATTATGTGCATCTACAAGTAATTGTTGGATGCATTCTATGACCAAAAAGAACCAGACACGTTCGCTTTGCAAAGGTGGATAGCAAAGAATCAACGTGTCATTTACAATCTTGGAACATGAGCAAACTGCCTTTTAATAAGGTCTGGCTACACCACACATATACTCTCCAGGATAGAATTATCTCTTACCAGTGTCGACCCGTGTGGACTTTGTCCACAGCGATCCCACCAATCAGTCCCAAAACCTCCCAGTTAGAGACGAAACACCCTAAACATCTTCTTTGTAAATCTTTACAATCATTCCCTGAAGGAACCAAGGACTGCCTTGTTGTACCATCCACATTTTCTTCAAAACTTGACATTTTCAGTGTATAGCTTGCTAGCTCAAAGTTAGTTGTTGTTTCCCGAAACAAACGGAAATTTGCAATTGAAGGTTGAATTCAACAAGTGACAACAAGTTGTTCTGCTGTAGAAATAAGTGGTTTGCTGAAATCAAATGTCATCTGTTACCTATATAGCTTAGTTCTTACTGTGGAACTTATATATTTATATACTGTATATACAAATGCAGGGAAGATAAACGGATATATCTGGCATAGCCATTAAAACAATACTAATCTGTGTGGGTGCGTGTGCATGTGTGTGTGTCATATTTGTGCGTTTTGGGTTTTTAAGGGTTTACCTGTTGACTGTTAGACAATAAAGTTTTATCTTACACAGAAAACAAAACAGCACCAAAACTTGCATAGCTGTTTAGTCCAAAAGCTGCCCCACACAACTACATCCAGGCAGAATGCTACTGTTTCTGACCCACCATTGTCTTTTAGACCAGAACAACCTAGTATCCAAATGTCTGTTACAATCTTGCCCATCAGGATCCAGGCCAAGACCAGGGAGCTGAGGGAGCGCCAGGCCAGGGAACGGGACTATGCCGAAATCCTGGACATAAGCCGTACACCTGAGAGGGGCTCAGAAGAAGAGCACCCGTACGCAGGCATCAACCCCTTGAACAGCTCTGTGGACAGCGGGCACAGCCGGCCCCACAGCCCCCGGGACGAATACCCCCACATCCATCCACACCACCAGCACCAGCACTCCGATTCCCACTACACCCAAGTCAGCAAAGTCCGCAACGACCGGCCACCTTCTGCAGACAGGTAGGGCTGGATTTATGCATTCAAAAGCAAAAAGAGCCAAAATTATATATATTTACCATTATTCTAGTTTATTTTTGGGTATTATTAAATGTGTGTGTGTGTGTATATATATATATATATATATATATATATATATATATATATATATATATATATATATATATATATATATATATATATATATATATACCATTACCTTGACCTCAATAACGGTTCCTAAACAATACTTTTTCCGATACCAATTTTATTAAACAAAAAGGAATTACAACATTATACATCATGGCACAAATGTTTTATGACAACCAATCACAGACATTATTAGCTCTCGGTAGAAGCATGCTGCATGTTTATTGACTCTGTTGACATTTACTCCTTAGAAATACCTAAGGAGAAAATTGGGTATTGAATGATAAGGAATTTCTCGATACTTTAGAGGCACTTCCTTCATGCCTAAAAAGTATTGATTCTGTAGCCAGCCCTAATCACGATCCCCTCAGAAGCGATATCCGCCCAAGCCAGGTGACGAGCTAATCAATTCAAAGGCACGACCCGGTCATGGTATGTCAGTTAAAGGTCTGTGCGGGCCTGATTCTGCCTCGCATTCCCAATCTTGGTAACTCTGAGGCAGCATTATTGCGCATAGATGGCAGGCTGGCTATCACACCTGGAGGAGAAACTAATCACAGCAACAGAAGGCAGGCGGTAAATGTCAGCTCGCCGACTGCTAGACACAATGCACCGTTCTCTGGGGTGGGTGGGGGGAATACTCAGGGGGAGGTAGTGAGTGAATGGGAACCTTTGAATATCATTCTCTCTTTCTGTCTCCCTTGACCTTTCTACCTCTCTTTCTGCCTGTCTTTCGTTCTCGTGTTGATTTCTCCGTTTCCCTGCCTTTCTGTGAAGCAGCCTCCCTGAGCTACCAACATGTCATGATTGACAACTCATTTTAAAATGATCGCCCTGGTGTGGGGATCCCTTTTTTCTGTGTGTACCTATTTTGTATACATCAGCTGAGTTATAAAACTTATAAGCCAAAGCTTTAGCGATAGCCAGCCAAAAGCCTGAATGTTGGAAACGCAGCAGCAGCAGTTGCTCTGCACTGCACGTCTGTGTTGAATCCTGCTTCAATCAATGAACGGAGAGATCTGTAGCCCGTAGATGGATCTGGGAAACTTGAAGCCTGCAGGAGGAAAGCCTGCAGTACTGGCAAGTGAATGGATGGGTTTGTCTAAGTCGTGGTTTTCTCACATCCCCAGATGGCCTCAGCAGCCTGTGTGTACTTCAGGAGTGCTGTATCACCATTCATAATTCATTGTGCTGCTGTTGTCACAGTACTTTTTTTTTTTTTTTTTATGAAATCCCTGATGTGGTTCTGTGTGAAGATAAGCAGATGCACAACAGCAGACAATATACTAGCATGACCAATATTGAGTCCTATTTAATTAGGTAAGGGAATCCATTCATGGTTTAGACTCTAATCACCATATTAAAGTTAATCGCTCACTCCTTCACCAACATAAGCGTTTTTTCCCCTTAGTGCTCTACTATGCGATTTTATTTTATGCATCTTTGGGGCAAGAAAGCTGCCCCTCTAAAGTACTCAAATAACATATTGGCAATGAAATTACTGTAATGATCTGTTTTTGTGATTGAGTTTCCAGCTTCTCAAATGTGAAGATGTGCTGATTTATCTTGTTTTATCATTGCAACTTTTTTTTTTTTTAAGATTATTTTTTTAGCCTTATTTGACAGGACAGCTTGAAGGGGGTGATAAGCAGCAAAGGGCCACAGGGCAGAGTCGAACCCGGGCTTGCTGCAACAAGGAAGAAACCTCTATATATGGATGCCTGCTCTACCAACTGAGTTAACTGGGCACCCATCATTGCAACTTGAACTAGAACTGCAAGCAGTTACGATGGGGACCAAGACTCGAACATCAGGAAATATCGCAATGTGTGAGCTGCAATGTCTTAAAGTGCTCATATTCTGCTCATTTTCAGGTTCATAATTGTATTCAGAGGTTAAATCAGATTAGGTTTACACGGTTTCATAAAAAAAAAACACCATAAATTTGTTTTACTGCACATGGCTGCAGCTCCTCTTTTCACCCTGTGTGTTGAGCTCTCTGTTTTAGCTACAGAGTGAGACATCACACTTCTGTTCCATCTTTTTTGGGAATCACACATGCTCAGTACCTAGGTAAGGACTATTAGCCAATCAGAAGCAGAGTATGAGGGCGTGCCCTGACAGTACCTAGGTAAGGACTACTAGCCAGTCAGAAGCAGAGTATGAGGGAATGCCATGCTAGCAGCATTTGTCTGTTGTCTGGAACGTATGAACTGCCTTGTGAGTATTTGTTCACATTAATAGCTAAAATGATTAATCAGTCTGGAAGAAAAAACAAATACATTAGTAAAGAATGAAGTCATAGTTGCAGCCAAAGAGATAAGCATAAGCATGCAACTTAAATAGTTCATTGCACTTGATTGCACTCTTGGCTTTGGCTAACTGTTCCACTGGGATTCAGAGCCATAATTCTTTATTGCTTTTTATTTTGTTACACCACAGGGAGATTTAGCTGAGGTAACACTGGTCTTTTTAATTAATATGAAAATACTTTGTGGGCTTTTAGAGCACAAATGTGTTCTTCTCCGCTTGGACAAATAATGTTCTACATGTGATAATGGACACAGCCGTCATACTTCAGTGTTAGTTTTTTGTAATATATATCTAGGCCCCATTTCTAACCATGCTGCCCCTGCCTGGAAACCTTTGCTCTTTTCAGCTTACAGCAGTGTAGGTACCAGTGACATATACTTCTTAAAGATATTATGTTGCATTCCCAGATCTCCAATCATAAGAAAAATACACCTCTTGAGAAAAGCAGGAAGCGTGTTTCCTGTTTCCTGTCTGCCCCCTACTGAACAGGAAGTGAATTAGACCATGCCATGCTAAGCACAGGAGGGAGGGAGTGTAATCCGAAGGTGGGAGTGTTTGTTGTTATGGGATTCGAATGGCAGCACGGACTGATATCAGAGCTTAAGCATTGTGGAGATTTGATCAAAGCAATAACATGTCCATAGAAACTGAGAGTGAAGGAAAATGTTATTTTGTTCCTACACACACATTTCTTTCAAAATGACTGGCATCCCATGAGAAGCCAAAATAAACCGCTTTAGATTTCCTGTGAGTCAGCTTGATGCTTAGGATGTTACTGTGTGCTGGGTATGACTTTTTCACTGTTCAAATTTGGACGTTTTTTAACGAGCTGAATCTGTGGGGGTTCTTTCTCTTTATTGGAGAGAAGCACCTTGATCTTTAATTCAGTATTTCATTACCATTTTATGCCCCAAATTATCTTTGATATGGTTTTGAAACTGTCCCAGTTTTATATTAGAGTTTGTATTGCCCTTTTGTTGGTGCTGCCGTGTTGTGATTGTCACAAGATCATGACTCTGAAGGGGTCAAAGCTGTGCCACAGAGCTTCAGGATATAACATCATCATTTTTATTCACAAAGCACTTGTCTTAACTAGGTTACATAGGGTTTCAAACTGCAAAAGTATAAGTTACAACTCCTCTTCATTTGACTATTTGACTATACCTTTTGCTTTTAGATAATTACACAGTGACTCATAAGTCATCAGAGTGGGACTCTAACTTAAAGATTTTCATTTTTACAATTAATGCATACTAGTTCCAAATATCGGTAAAATCTGTTCCGTTCACTAATAATAGGTATCTGCCTTTAAAAAGCTGTATCGGTCAACCCCTACTCTTCCCTGTTCCCACTACTCATGCTACTCATGATAATAATCATTAACATGTCATCATGATCTTCCTGGAGCATCTCATCCAAACTGGTGCAAAGAGGAAATTCATGCCTTAAAGTAACACTACTATGTAACTTTCAGCGCAAGCTGTAGTTCCAATGAGACAACCACTAGGGGGCCGAAGCACCAGGTAGCGCCAGCTATAGTTCCAATAAAACTACCTGTAGGGGGACCGAAGCGGCGCGTAGCGCTAGCTGTAGTTCTTATGAGACTACCTGTAGGGGGACCGAAGCGGCGGGTAGCGCTAGCTGTAGTTCTTATGAGACTACCTGTAGGGGGACCGAAGCGGCGGGTAGCGCTAGCTGTAGTTCTTATGAGACTACCTGTAGGGGACCAAAGTGAGAAAAGTTACATAGTGTTGCTTTAACCCTGGCACTGTCACTACCCTGCACAACCCATTCAATAACTGGACAAAAATTGTCTTTGATGTCCAAATGAGAATACCAGACTTTCCACAACCCCCCACCCCTCCTGTGTCACTTCCCCTTGGGCCAGTAAAACGCACAATTGCCTTTCTCAGCACTGCAATGATTGGCAGTCCGAGTGGAAACAGGGAAAAAAGACAACATGCAGCTCCATAAATAACCATTTGAATTCATTCTTAATTGCCTCTTTTCCCTTCAAACGTAGCGCTGTCAGAAATTTCTATTTAACTGCGGAGGGTTTAAAAACAAAAACAGCTACAGAGGCCAGTAGGCGCTTCAGAAGCCTTTTGGGAGGGGGGGGCGACAGTGGGTCGTTTCCTTTGCTTTTAGGAGCATGACCACAGCGACTATAGACTCAGCCAGTCTGCTGCTTACAGCCTGAAACAACATTTAGCTCTGTAATTGTATTTTGAGGATTAGACCTGTCTCTTGATGTCTTTTATTTAGGTTTGAAGCTACATAATTTAACATGACAGTAAATTGGAAGCTGGGCATGTTTTTTACAGAAACAGTTGATGTTTTAGTCGTTACTCACAGCTTGTTGCGTAGGTGGTACGGTGTAGTATCAGGTTGGGAACAACATTTTTTTTTTTTTTTTTTTTACATATTTCTGTTTTGGCTCTCAACCAAATTACATAACCTCACTGTTGGGACAAGGGTGGTCTTTCTTTCTCTCTTCTCAAAATGCCAAGTAAAATATTGCCAAAAGCTTTGTTTTTATCTCCTCCAGTGTGTTCCCACAATTACAGCTAAAAATATACATTTCTCACTGGGGTCCTGGTGTGTATCATTAGCATCTGGTAGCATTTGTCGCCATGTTATTTTTCCTAAAGACCCTATAGAACTGTAAATTATGAAGTCCCAGGAGATGATATCTTACCAGCTTTGTAACCATGCATGCTTCATTTGGGCTTTGCAAATTGACAAGCTGAATTTACTAAAACATACTATAGAAGCACCTCAGCATGTTATTGAATATCTATATTAGCCCTCAACATTTGTTGTATCACACACCATCCCTGTTGTGAGTGTAAGTGTGCAGAGAGCCAAGTGAATTAGCGACCATTGTTTTATTTCCCTCCCAGCTACAAGGCAGCAGTGAATGCTGGGAAGGCTCTGTGGGATTTGGTGTGATTTGATTCTCCGCGTTTCCAGAGGAGGCAGCGCTCTTATTGAATCGGCTCCATTACATTTCATCTCCACCCGGGGAATAAGGGGCCTCAGAGGGAGTGGTTGTGTGTTGTATCACAAACACACCAGAAACAGCGACGCAGACAAACAGACAGCAGCTTTTGGTGTGTGTGTGTATGTGTGTGTGTGTGTGTGTGTGTATACGTGCATTTGCACTTGACTTCATGTAGGCTGTTTGCATCTGTGCTCTGTTTTTTGATGCCGGCGCTCCTCTGTATTTGTTGGATTTTTGTTCAGGTGCACATGATTATTTGTTGGAAATGTAGAGGAGTGGGAGTGACAAGTCAAAGGTGTGTGTGTGTGTGTGTGTGTGTGTGTGTGTGTGTGTGTGTGTGTGTGTGTGTGTGTGTGTGTGTACAGTGGCAGGTATGCAGCGGCACACAATGAACACAAAGCTTGTGCCTTGTGTGAGATTCTGTAAGGATTTCTGTTGATGGTGGTTGAAAACAGGCTGGATTATCTAGCAAGGTGGCCCCAGGGTAGAAAATGAGCCGAGGGCCCCTGTTGATCCCGTTCTTTCCACTTTTCTGTGCATTGTGTGTGTATCCTTTGCCTACACATAACATTTTCATAATAATACTTATACAAACTCAGAAACAGACCAGTATACTGAAATGCTACCTGCTGTATGTCAGTTTGTGATGATTTAAAAAAAACAATGTAACGGATGTACATGACTGGGATAAAGCCCGACCTCCCCCTACCTCACTATCCCCTCTATTGGGGTTAAGCGCTGCCCAGGCCGGTTGTGATTGAGTAATAGAAATACAAATAAGCCAGAGCGGTTTTCCCCTATCCCAGAATAGCTAGGTGGTGAGCCAGACAATGCTCCAGCGCTAGCACAGCTCTGTGGAGATGCAAGACTGCTTGTCATGGGAATCAGAAAACTCAGTCAGTAGAATAGAGTCCACCTCTGCTCTATGCATCTTTTTAAGCCTCTTCCAGATCATTTTCTGCCATACAAACTTGTTTCCAGCCACAACAGGCACAGCTGTTATGAGCAGACAAAGTTAGCAAGGATGTAGCCGCTAAATAGCCAGGTAATTTCCGCAGGAGTTGGAGACCAAAACTGAGCTAAAAAGCGAGTGAATATTGGACTTTCATCAGGTGGCCAAAAACCAACTTCAAATGAATGCTGATGTTGCTCTGCTAGATGTGTAAATGAGTGAGTATTTTTTGCCAACAAATTAGCAATAACTTTAACTTTCTTACGTCACAACATCTGAGCCAGAAGGCAAAGCTCTTGACCTACCGATCAGTTCTGGTTCCTACCCTCACCGATGGTCACGAAAGCTGGGTCATGACCCAAACAACGAGATCCAGGGTACAAGCTGCCAAAATGGGTTTCCTCAGGAGGGGGGGGCTGGCATCTCCCTTAGAGATAAGGTGAGAAGGTCAGTCATCCGTGGGGAGCTCGGAGTAGAGCCGCTGCTTTCGCGTCGAAAGGAGCCAGTTGAAGTGGTTCGGGTATCTGGTAAGGATGCTTCCTGGGGGCCTCCCTAGGGAGGTGTTCCGGGGACGTCCAGCTGGGAGGAGGCCTCGGGGAGGACCCAGGACTAGGTGGAGGGACGTCCAATTAGGAGGAGGCCTCGGGGAAGACCCAAGACTAGGTGGAGGGATTATATCTCCAACGTGGTCTGGAAACTCCTCGGGTTCCCCAGTCAGAGCCGATTAATGTGGCTCGGGAAAGGTTTGGGTTCCCCTGCTGGAGCTGCTGCCCCCGCGACCCGATACCGGATAAGCGGATGAAGATGGATGGATCATTCCAGTTTACATTGTGCTTTTGCAATTATTAAATTATCACAAACTAATTGTCTGGTTGGTAATCCAGTCTGGGTGGAAATGCCATCTAGAGTATGTGAACATAAAGCGTTAGGTCCAACTCATGACTAGTGAGACCAAATTTTGAACACAGTCCCAGATAGCTTGCTCTTCTCTTAGAAATCAATTCAAACAAACCCTTATTTCATTCACTGTCGAGTAAACACAAAGCTAATCCAACATTCCTGTCTGTTGAGGGCCCTTCGAGACATGGAGCCCCAGCTGGGGACAAAACGCATCCAAACACCAAACCAAACACAGGAATACTCACAACACACATACAGTTTCCAAGTACAAAGAATGGAGAGATTTAAAAGCCTGAAAAGCTTCAGCAGGCTTTAACATAATGTTGTTGGATTTACAAATGTATGGAGAAACAGTAGGTGCCACCATTTAACATTGTATGGTGGGAACATAGAAAAATATTTTCTTATTAAGTATACCCATAATCTGCGCCCCCCCAGAGGTGACATGGAGGAAATAAAATTAAAAGAAGGACAAACCCTAAACTCGAGATCTTGACTTTCATGGAGGGGGAGAGAGAACAAAAAAAAAAAACATGTAGCCTGTACAATGCTTCCTTTTCTGTAGAGCTGAACCACAATCTTGTTCAGGCCACAGAATCAGCTTTCAAAATGTTCTGCAGAGTTGAAAACTAGGATTTGTTTCTGAGTCTGGCAAATTCCATTTTAAAGCCAAGTACAAGTGAACTATTCAGCTGGAAAACTGTGTGGAAAACTGGTTTGCTTGTTCTTTGCTGTCAGCTATTTTCTGCCAGACTAACCTGGAGTTGGAAGAACTCACAGCTGTGACTTTTCCCCCTCTTCACTACCGTTAAAGACCTGAGAAAAACCAAGCTCAGTCACATCTTTCTGCGCCTCAGCTGCTCTGCTATCTGGCTCATAATGTGTGAATAGACCAAGAGACAAGATGCTGGCTTACACTTCTCTGTGGAATATGGATGTGTTCTCACCACTCACTGAGCTGAACAGGATGTCTTACTACAGCTTGGGGAACATCTCTGCTTGAGGGTCATCACAAAATTGTCTAGGCCTGGTGACAAGAACAGAATTTTTATCAGCTGCCACCATATTTGGCCTCCTACTTTACACAGACTTACATTTTTACACCTGAGAAAACTCATGTCATTATCAGAAGTAGGGGGTGCATCACAAAACTCATGGTTTGGTTTGGATCCCAGTTTTGAGCCAAGGATCAGATACATTTTGGATCAGCACAAGGGGGGACTTTGAATGATTTATTAAAAATAACTTATAACAGCAGTAACTTTTTCACCAGTGAATGGCTGTTAAACAACAAAAACAGATAAGAAAAGGGTATTTTACGTTAACTTTGAATGCATCACGAGGTTTACCAGTTTCAAGTAAATGCACTATTTTGTCACAGTAGTGACCAAGTGCTAGTTTGTGTCTTTAGCTGCAGACTGTTGTACGTCCCGGTGTTGGAATCCTCTAGAGTAAAATAGAGTCACACTCTCTAATCCAGCTACTAGCTAACAGCAGGCTAACATTACCTAGTGTAACAATAGTGTTAACTAGCGAGATGTGCAGCAATGCTTCTGTTGCCTTTGGCCTCAGAGAGCAGCTCATTTCTGAGGCACCTGAAATCTGTGTTGCTATGCGGTCTGGTAGATAGTTGTTTAGGCACCATACCATATTAGCACCGGGGTTTGGTACCCAACCCCGGCTTTAAGCCCCCTATTCTGGGTAACTCAACTACCAACTACCACTGTAATTGTGGCCTTTATCTTTTTCCATATTATATCATGTCCTACTTTCTTAAGACAATTGTGGTTTTGTTCTGAGGAAACTATCTTAGATGTATTTTCTGTCTCCCTGGTCTCTTCTCTTCCTGACTTAAGGGTTTTCTGATGACGTTTGTCTTTCTCTTATTATTGCACAATACTATTACCTCTTAACCATCAATGCATCATTGTGCATTATGTTATGCTCATTTGAGTGCTTTCAGATAAATTCCACAAGAGCATCACAGACTCATGGCCTCGAAAAACATTAAAGAAGGAAACATTCACCAGGCTTTTAGTGATTGTTCCAATTTATCAGTCTTGATGATCGCTGAGTGCATATCTAATGTTTATTCTTGAGAGTCCAATTTAGTGTTTATTCAGAGCTTCTTTGTTTCCTTTTTCAAAATATTTGAATTATTATTAAAAGACTTTGTCATACTTCTCCAGACTTCCTGTACAACCTTTTAAAGACATGATTAAATTAGTATTTTGCCGTTTTCTACACAAGAAAAGTCTTTATTCCACAAATGGAGGCTTCATTATATTTACAGTTGTGGTCAAATGTTTTGAGAATGACACAAATATTAATTTTTACAAAGTCTGCTGCCTCAATTTTTATGATGGTAATTTACATGTACACCAGAATGTTATGTAGAGTGATCTGTTGAATTGCAATTAATTGCAAACTCCCTCCTTTCAATAAAAATGAACTTAATCTTATAAAAACATTTCCACTGCATTTTAGCCCTGCCACTACAGGACCAGCTGACATCATGTCAGTGATATCTCGTTAACACAGGTGAGAGTGGTGATGAGGACCAGGCTTGAGATCACTCTGTCATGCTGGTTGAGTTAGAATAACAGACTGGAAGCTTTAAAAGGGTTAGGGTGGTGCTTGAAATCATTGTTCTTCCTCTGTTAACCATGGTAACCTGCAAAGAAACACGTGCTGGCATCATTGCTTTGCACAAATGGCTAAAAGTCTGTGTCATCAGCCAGTAAGAGGAGCTTCAACTGTCAGTTTCAGTTCCCTATCTTGTGGTTTCACGGTAAGCTGATCGACAGAATACAATGCTCTTAAAGCAAACAAGGTGGATTCTATCACGGCTGCACACGCCTGCTGTTTTGCCAGCCAGAGATCCATTAAGAATAATTTAAAATGGCTGACACCATCATTTTATCATCATGTCGTATACAAACTATTATATATGAGTGTAGGGCGTGAGAGAGGTTATATTAAAGTTGGGTTCTGTCAGCTGCCATCTGCTCCTATATGATAGAATCAGTTCTAGTGTATATGAGGAGAGACAGGCCAGTCCTAATCCCTGGATCAAGGCCAAGAGCTACAGTAGAGAGATATGTTCTGCTCCGGGGAATCCTTTATGGATGTTGGAGAGGACGGCTCAGCGGGCTTTTAGGGGTCATTTGGGTTTTCTCAGATTGGAACGAGTGAAGACTTTATTTCCACAGTGCTCCTCAAGGTTATTGCACAATAATAGGAGAAAGACCAACCTCATCACGAAACCCTTAAGTCAGGAAGAGAAGACAGAAAATTCATCTAATAAAGTTTCCCCAGAACAAAACCACGATTGTCTTAATAAAGTAGGATATGACATAGATATAATATGGTCATGTATAGATCATCTGACAAATCCATATTGACCAGGGGTCTTCAACGTTTTGTAAGCCAAGGACCCCTCTACTGAAAGAGAGACTGAGCAGGGACCCCAACTACATATACTATATCCAGTATATTAACTGAAGTAATAAACTGGGCCTACACTAACCCCCTAAATGTCCTGGACCCATGATATAGAATATGCAGTATGTCGAAAGAGCACATGATAGATAACAGCTGGGGAAAAATTATTAATAACTCCCCTTTAAGTGTGTTATTGATATATTCACACTGACGAGGATTATGTCTCATATTTATATAATGGGTATTGAAGCTGGGTTTTCCAAACATTTTAATAGTAGACGACATGCTGTGATCACACTAAATAATGCCTCCCTCAAGAGCCAAATTAAAGCTTTGATCCGTGCTAGCATTCAGACTTTTACATTCAAGGGAAAGTATCCTCAGCTTATCCTTAGCTTGTGTGTGAGTGTGTGTGTGTGTGTGTGTGTGTGTGTGTCTGTGTCTGTGTCTGTGTCTGTGTTTTCACATATCTTCTTAAATTGACCTTTTTAAGGTATTTGCATGTAACTGATCCCCATGTGTTTCATATCAAAATATTCAGAACAAACTGAGCTTTCCGTATAGTGATGATCACATTTTTTCTAAAGCAGTGTGTGAAGAGATAATTTGACGCTAAAGCTGAAACGTTGATGTTGGCTTTTTCAAATTCCTCAAAGCTCTTTTTGAAAACAAGTCTCATGATGTGTTTTGTTGTGTTTGAATTGTTTCGGTGCTTGAAATGTACAGTATTTACCAAATTCTTAGGTTATATATGATAAAAAATAGTAAATACATGTCTCAAATGACATTTTGTAATATCACTTTTTGAGCAGGGGTTTTGTCAAATATGGTTTGGTGTGTCTACCTCATGACAATTTTAATTGCTCCTTTGGTTTTGGGGAGCTCTGTTTAATTCAAATGTCAATTAAATGAGTGCAATGGACCACGGTGTTCATAAAGGCCCTCCCACAATCAATTATATCTGTTAAAAATCTGTTTTATTAAAATATAAATGTAGTTCAGTCAATGCAAAATCGAGGCTGGGTTTGTCTTAATGCCTGGTTGACAATTCCATCTGCATTAATGGGAATCTACAATGTTCTTCTACAATGTTTCTTCAATAACATGAAGCAAGGAGTGATTAGTGAGGAAACTGGCGCACACACACACACACACACACACACACACACACGCATGCATGCATGCACATACATACAGGCACAAACACACGCGGACACACACACACACACACAGGTCAAGAGCTTCCAAATGATGGAAACAGGAATGTCTAGGTGGTATGTTTGAGCATAAGTCTGTCTGTGTGTCTGTGTGTGTGTGTGTGTGTGTGTGTGTGTGTGTGTGGTATTGATCATGTCTGATAGTGTGATGATGTCATCCTCTCGTGTTTGGTGCCAGACTGACTGTCCATCTGAAGATCCTTGATGTCGATGTTAATGATGTCTTTTTTTAAAATGTCAAACACAAGAAATAAAATGATGTACATGCCCTACACAACTACTAGATGTATTAAACCAAACAAAAACATCCTAGGAGTAAAATAAAAAAAAATGGAGAACATTGTGCTTTAGGAGGGCATTCTAAAACCTTCTCATTAAAAAAGTGTATATTCAGTAAAAGTGAATAAAGTGCAGTTTAAAATGTATTTAAAGGGACATCCTACCGTATCTGATCCAATCAAGGAAAAGGCTAACAAGGTAACAAAGCATGCAATGCCAACCACGACAGCTTTTGAAACTCTGTGTTACAGATTTGGCTTTGTAACCTTAAAAGCATTGCACTTTGACACCTTGTTGGCGAAGTGAAATCACGTTAAATTTTCATTTACTTTCCACTATTTCTCCAAGGCAAACCAAAGATTCAGACTTTCTTTTTCAAAAGTCCTCAGTGACAAAAGAACAGGAAGCACAGCACAGCCATTAATGTCACAACTGTCTCAGTGAAATCCACTTAAAGTATTTAATATTCATCAGATCAAAGATTTGCCAACATTCTTAATAGCACTCTAAAAAAGAGCTTAACTGCTGCTGGACTAACTCTGACATTATGTTGCACATTAGTGTGATGTGCATTCTGCTTTATCTCCCGCTGGGAATGGGATTCAGTCTGTCACAGAGGGGGGGAACTGGGGAAGGGGGTGTAAGTGGGGAACTCTTGCGAATTTGGGCTTTAGCAAGGGGCAGCATAAGAGCTCGGTGTTGACCCTAAAAGACTGTTGACCCACATTTAGTGTCATGGACGGCACTTCCCATCACTCAGCTGTCCGACTGCAGTCCCCAGTGTTTATGTTTGACTCCCATGTATTATGCATGTCGTGTATTGTGAAGTCCTGTCTGTCCTTACTAAGTGCAACACATTTGTATTTTAGTTCTACAGTATTTTTCATCTGTATGTTAAGTGCGACAGTCTTTGGTCTAAACATTAATTGATTAATGGCCAATCCACAGTCGACTGTTAATCAACAATATCGTGTCATCGGTAAATCATTTAAGTGGTTTATCAAACAAAAATGACAAACAGTGTCTCCTTCCAGCTTTCACTTGTCTCTTTTTCGCATCATATAAACTGAATATTTCCGGATTGCTTGGACAAAACAAGCCATTTAAAGATATTGCCTTTGGGCTGTGGTAAATTGTGATGGACATTTTTAACTATTTTCAGAAGTTCTTTGTGGCTTTTTGCCCTTATTTGATGGCAGATATTATAGACTCAGATGGAGAGATGAGGGGATGACAAAATGTACAAACAACAAAATGTCCTGGAGGGACTGGAATCTGGGCAGTTCTGGTTACATGGTATGCATTTTAGATTACTTGGCCACCAGAAGAAAACATTTCTAACATTTTGAACCCTAAGCAATAAATCTATTAACCATAAAATAATCAGGTTATCCCCCTAGTGGCAGATACCCCCCCAACTGTGCATTAATTCCTCCTAAACTGAGAAACATGTGACAGTGGAAAAGGGCGGATTATATATAATCTAATAAGCATTTTGATTTAAGACTGTAGGAGCCCAGCTCTGAATGATGGCATCCCACACATAAACATATGTACACGCTGAGTGGAGAGGCCTGGTGCTGATAAAAGAAGAGGGCTTGGATGGAGAGAGTGTGTTTGATGATGACAGGGAGGTCAAACTGGTCACTGTTTGCGTCTGTAAATGTGTGTGTATTTTCAAGCTAGATAGATTCAAGAGGTGTGTGCTCTTGTACGTGTGTGTGTGTGTGTGTGTGTGTGTGTGTGTGTGTGTTATTTTGTGTATTCATACGAAGCGTGGGTCTATCTGGAATGTCTCAATTTTCTTTAGGTTTAAATCACAGCACGATGACCCGCAGACCCAGAGAGCCTGCTGGTATTCATTAGCCCAGCCTGTTCCCTGTTAAACCTCCTTCCCCTACCTCCATACCCATGAATGGCTCTTGTCAGTCAGTCAGTGGCTGAAATCTTGGAAACACAGCGAACCCGCTGCAGCTTCCATTGTGGCAGATATATGGCCGGGGGTTAACTTTCAGGTAGCACAGGGATGGATTTCACATTTTGCTTTTCATAAGTCCTTCTGCAGAATGGCCCCTGACAGTTAAATGGCCTCTTATTTTTATGACCTGATGACCTTTTTTTTTTTTTTTACAAATATCAAACCCAGAGGGAGATGTTCAGCAAGGTTCGGGAGAGTATAAGCGGGGACTTCAGTTGTATTCGAGGGAGACGACAAAAAGACTTGTTTGATGATGCATATGAAACAGTCGAGTCATTAGGGATGCAGGAAAGAGTTTGCCGGGAGTTACAGGGTGTTGCAACATCCTCTCTGAAATGTTCACGCTCCTGTTCCTCCTCCTCCGCTGCCCTCCTCATCCCGTATTCTGCCACTTCCAGCCAACGACATACAGTATTAATGTCTCTGCACTACATGTTCCTGCTCCCCGCCTTCAGACATTGTCTTTCTTGTCGCTCCATTTTTCTCACAAAGTACCTGGAGCAGCAAGGGGGTGGGGGGAGGGTGAAAAGGGTTAAGAGAAAGCGAAGATGCTAAAACTTCAACATCTTTGGCACAGGTGCGCCATTATTTAGGCCCGAGACATACACGCTAGACTCCAGGGTCCCTTTACTAACCGCCGCACAGGACGCATCACTTCTCAACTTCACGATTATTAGATCAGAGTCTGCAGGGAAGACAGGGGAAATGAGAAAACACACACACACACAACAGACCACAGGGCAGCGGGGGAGACTTTTTCATCACACTGTCGGGATGTCCGCTTTGAAAAAAAGATATTTACGATTGTCTTCCCTTTGGAAAACAGGCGAGCCTGGCTGGCTTTTGATTAGTTATGATCGTGCTCTGCGTCTGTCTGCCTCTTCAGAAAACACACACTCATGTCCTCCATCCTCTCTACAGTTCTCCCAACACATCCACAACTCTTAGATTCTCCCCCACACACACACACACACACACACACACACACACACACACCCACCCCTCCCTCATGTGAATAGACATGTTCTTACACCCCATAAAAATCACATCAGAGCCCTCATCTTTAAATAGCCTACACATTTATTGATGGGTTGAAGTGTGCGTTCTGGCACAGGTTCAGCCCCGGAGCCCATTTTTTTTTTTTTTTTGTCTTTGAAGTGTTGTGAGAATTGGCGTGCTGTCCAAATCTGGTTAATCATTAGAGATAGCAGAGCGCCCCATATGAAAGCTCTTCTTTTATTCTAGCAGAAGGCGCAGCATGGGCTGTCTGTTATGTAGCTCACAGATAATATCACCGTGTGTGTGTGTGTGTGTGTGTGTGTGTGTGTGTGTGTGTGTGTGTGTGTGCGCACTTGAAAAAGAGAAATAGAGTGAGATTTGGATGCAGCAGGTGAACTGTGTGTGTGTGTGTGTGTGTGTGTGTGTGTGCGCCCTTAACTCCCCTGGGATATTAAACAGAGTTCTGGTGATTAGGAATCCTCTTTTGTGTGATATGGGCTTGCAGCCATTAGCGCTCCGTGTCGTGTTGTTCCCTCTCATAATGTTGCTCGGGATGCGAAGGCTTTTGGCCCGCATTTATTTTCCGATGCTTAGATATGACGCTCGCCTGAAGGCTTTTTTTCTCTCATGTGATGCACAGCAACAGCTACCGAGCCAAACAGCCGAGCCAAACAGCGCTCTGTCCTTTTTAGTGGGAATCCGCCACCATGTGAACTGTTGGATTGTTGTGGTTAGCCTCTGGGGATGGAAGGCTTTTATGCATTGATGATTGCCTGACCGGAACAATTTCAAACTGTGAATGGTACAGACTCAGTCGTCATTCCTCCAACACGTCATTTGCATCAAATAGTGTACCGTGACTGTGACACAGGCTCTGAGTGGATATGTTGTTGTTGTGTGTGCCCGTGCGTGCGTGTACATAATGTAAGACCGGATGAACTGGCCTTTGATGGATAGGCTCTGCTGTCAGGATGTAATGCCTAAGGCTTGCTGATGAAGTTAGATTTTTTATGAAAAAAAAATGATTGTCAATATAAGATGCTTAGGATCTTAGAATCTGCACATTTATTTTATTTGGACAATGCACATTAAGCAACATTTCTGTAAATGCGCCAGTGTCAGCCAGCCGGTTTTTCAACTGAATCCTACCCAGCATGCATGTCTTTATGGGGGGAAGAAACCGGAGCAAACCAACGCAAACTCCACACAGAAAGGCCCGGAATGACCTGGATTCGAACCCAGAACTTTCTTGCTGTGAGGCTTAACCACTAAGCCACCGTGCTGAATATGAACATAAAATCTTCATAATACAAGTGGATATTTGGTCTGGGTTTCATAACAATACAGGGGTGAGCAATATGACAACATACAGTATACCGTGTGATGTCAGCCGAGATTTTTGTGACCACAGTGGGCAATGTTCCAATTAGTTGTGACAGTATAGGATTTACAGTGTTTTTGCTTCAGTCTGAAGTCTGTTATTCTTTTGTCACAAACAGACACTACTGCTACTACTACTACTACTAATAATAATAATAATAATAATAATAATAATAATAATAACTTATGTACAGTTGTGCTCACACACCCATGCTAAAGTTGAATAAAACGAGGAATAAAAAATAATCTTTTGGAAATTGATCTTAATGCCTTTAAAATTCTTTGAATATATGTCTCATGAATAAATAAATGTTCTTCCTTAAAAACAGGGGGCATAATTATACACCCCCCTATGTTAAAATCCCATAGAGGCCGGCAGATGTTCATCATCACCACATACCCTTCACCATACCTAGAGATTAGCATGGTTTTATTTCAGTTAGCCTAATAACTGGTTTGATTTGCATTGAAAAACCTGCCCTGGTTTATTGGCATGTATTTAAACCAATCACGGATAGAGCCACGGTGCCTCTGCTAAATAGTCTTAAGAAGGAAGTTGTTTTAGTGGAACATGTGTACGTTCAGAAGTAGTTTTAGAAAACTCAGATAGGACAGATAGTCTAGCTGGCTGTCTGGATTTACCCTGCAGAGATCTGAGGACCAGGTAACCATAGTCCTCAGATTGGACAGATAGTCTAGCTAGCTGTCTGGATTTACCCTGCAGAGATCTGAGGACCAGGTAACCATAGTCCTCAGATTGGACAGATAGTCTAGCTAGCTGTCTGGATTTACCCTGCAGAGATCTGAGGACCAGGTAACCATAGTCCTCAGATTGGACAGATAGTCTAGCTAGCTGTCTGGATTTACCCTGCAGAGATCTGAGGACCAGGTAACCATAGTCCTCAGATTGGACAGATAGTCTAGCTAGCTGTCTGGATTTACCCTGCAGAGATCTGAGGACCAGGGAAACATAGTCCTCAGATTGGACAGATAGTCTAGCTAGCTGTCTGGATTTACCCTGCAGAGATCTGAGGACCAGGTAACCATAGTCCTCAGATTGGACAGATAGTCTAGCTAGCTGTCTGGATTTACCCTGCAGAGATCTGAGGACCAGGTTACCATAGCCCATGCCAACACAAGGCCAAGGCAACAGATATCCGGCCTAAATAAGTCATCTGGCAGAATTTCCGTTTCACATAATTTTGGACCTTTATTATTATCAAACCTGTGTCTAAAACGTTGGAAAAGCAAGAGCATGTAATAAATACATAACACTAAAAATGCTTAAAGACAAAATGTGATAAAGAAGTCTAATGGGGACCAACTACAATTATTAGCTATAAAAACAGTCATTTAGTCAGTTTTTATGCTTAAAATTGATTTTCCATTCATTACGGCTTAGGTGGTGCCCAAAAACTGTTTGGGTGCTGCACCTAAGCATCATAATGAAAAGGAAAACCCTGATGTCTAATCTGAAACATTTCAATTGGCAAAAATATTTGAGGGTTACTGGTTTTGACTAGTGACCATTTCAAAAGCTTCTCCAAAATGCCCCATATCTGCCACTGTATCTGCCGCTGACTAACACTATTGTCTGTACTCCTGAAGATTCAAATCTGAAGATTTTCTGTCCGAGATGCTGATTAGATAGCTGCAGCTGCATGATATTAGATATGTGTGGTTGTGTGAGATCAGGCCTCCCAGGCTGGTCTCCCCACAGCGCTGAGGCCTCAGGTTTCACACATGGAGGGCAGAGAAGACAGGGAGTCTCTCTAAAGCTGTCAGCAGAGCTGCAGCCTGCATCCCAACCACTGGTTTTTATTTAGTCCGGGGAGGCCGAGACACTGACAGGGAGGTAGGAGAAGAGAAGGATGAGAGGAGGTTTGGGGGTGGTCAGGAGAGGAAGGGAGGGAAAAGCTATACAGAAGGAACTGTTGGAAATGAAGCATGGCGTTGGTTGCAGATTTGAGAAGAGCCGCCTTTCCATACAGTCTCCATGCCAAAACAATACTTTTAATATATTTCACAAGTTTTTTCTACAGTGCCACTTTTCCCTGTTTTTAACAAAATAAGCCAAAAGGCACCCTCAAATGCATCAGCTTTCCATTTTGTCTAAACTTTTTTTGTGACCAAATGTTTTTATTTCAAGATTACAAAAAATTATAAACAATGTGCTGAGACATGAAGAACGTGTCCCCGAACACAACAGCAAGAGCAACGTCCCCATTTTGTCTAAACTTATGAAATAAATACACTCTGAAAAGTCCACAATTAGGATATAAATGCTCAATCAAAAGAACGGAGAACTCCTTAGCATTTAAATAATTATTTTCAAATTTGCTTGGAAGTTTTCCTCACATGAGGTTTTACGTGCAAAGTATAGTATAGTAACGGTACAGCTATGGAGACACACAACAGTCTTTTTTAACCCACAATTCTCAGGGGTGTGCACAATAGCGTTTTAGTGTATCTCCAGTGGATACACCAACACAAAAGACTTTTTTTATTTGGGGGAATTAGGCGACTGGTTGCCAATGACATGAATCACAATTGTGTCGTCCCCCTCCACTTTGACACATTGAACTCCATTTGGGATTAAGAGACCCCCTGTTTCAACAAATTCAGTGTTATTACCCACCCTTCCCTCTCTGACACTCTTACGTACACACCGCTCCAAAAGTTGTTTTCTTAACTTAATTAAATTCAATGGTTTAACTGTGGTAGAGAAAAATAAAAAATAAAACCTCATTAAACTAATTAGGATTGCCACAGAAGACTCGCTCCACACTCTTTTTTTCCGAGTCTGTTCTGAGGATAGTATCCAAGTGTGTATCTGTGTGTTTAGATCTTTCATTGCGACGCTCTGCATTTCAATGGTGATATCAACGATCTATCGCCCTTTTGTGGCGGCGTTGAAATGACTTAGCGCCGCTGTGAATGAGGCCAACAGCTGCTGGGCGGAGATTTGCTGCAGCAATGACTGTCTGAAACAAAACCTAATCACTCCTTTTGGCCCTCGTTTGCTTATGCAAATCTAGCCATTGTGAGGAAGTGTATTAATAGTTCAGCACAAGTGAAGCATGTCTTCGTCACGGGGTTGGTGGCACGAGGGCAAGGCATGGAGAAAGTGTGTGAGCTGTGAACTGTGGGCTGCTGTGTTCTTAGTGTTTGTGTTCCCAGAAAGTACAGGTAGTTTAGTCTTGGAAATACACTAGGGATTCCAAGGCCGATACCAATTATTAGTAGTTAATGAAACCAATAACCCATTTTTGGAACAGATATGAATTCACAGTGAAAATGAAAATCTTTAAGTCAGAATTAAGATTTTGGAAACTCCAAAACAAATCTTTCTTTAAATGCTTTAAGCAGTTATTTAATAAATGAGAAACTTTCAAGATAATCCCCAGTAAGAGAGAGTCAGATAATTGAAGGGGGGGCATGAAGTCAGACTCACTGGGGAGTGAAACCGAAGCAGAGGGACAGACACAGAGCTGGAGCCGAGCCAAAGTAGAACACTTTTTAATACATTAAAGGTCCCATGGCATGAAAGTTTCCTTTTATACTTTTTAATTCATTAACTTTATCGGTTATCAGGCAAATAAAACGCAGGTACAGATAATCTGCATAATTGGTCTATCCCTGAAATGAATATCCTAGATTTGTTCCATGTCATGCTGCTCGCCTTCTCTTTCAGTTTGTCATGTTCATCCCATGGACTTCGAGGCCAGACAAAAAAAAGAAGTTTTATGTAGGGTATTTCATGTAGTTTGCATTCTAGAAAGCTAAACTGGTCCCAAACTGAAACTGAGATGAGCAGCATCAGATATGAGATGCCCATAAAATAGGCATGGACACATTTATTCTTTTTTTTGGTCTTTTCCACCTTTTAATGGACAGGGCAGCTAGGTGAGAGAGGGGGGAGAGAGTAGGAAGACATGCAGGAAATCTTCACAGGTCAGACTCGAACCCTGGACCTCTGCGTCGAGGCACATACCTCTTTGTAAATGTGCGCCTGCTCTACCCACTGACCAACCCGGTCACATGAACACATTTAAATGAAAGGTGTACTCAACTTGATTTTGCCTACCTTTTATTAAAGGCCCTTGACACCCACACAGGTGTTTTCCGTCAATCTAGCTGATTGGACCTTTCCCAGGACTGCGTGGGGATGTCTAGACAGACTGATTGATTGACGTCATGCTGAGTCTCTTGTTAGTGTTGTTAGAGCAGGACAGATGACAGCTTTATCGTTCTTATTGGTAATTGAAATTTGTGGCGTAAAATTTTTTCCATCTAAGCTCTGACCCACCTTCAACCTGAGCAGAGGTCTAATCAGCCAGAACAGAATCACCTGTGTGGCGGTTCAGAGGCTTTGAGCTAATAAATGGAGCGCCTGGCTCAAAGCGTATGTACTCGTGAACGTTTGATGTGGCAATCAGACTGAAATGTACAGGGGTGGAAGAAGTATTCAGATCCTTTCCTTCCTTACCACACTGTGAAATTACCCCGATACAAGTAAAAGTCCTACATTTACAATGGTACTTGAAGCACCTATATCATATTCATTTTCAGGTTCATAATTGTATTTTGAGGTTGTACCAGAATAGGTTTCCATGGTTTCATTTACATAAAACACCATATTTTTGTTGTACTGCACATTGCTGCAGATCCTGTTTTCCCCCTGTGTGTTTAGGTCTCTGTTTTGTCTCCAGAGTGAGACATCTCATTTCTATCCTATCTTTGTTGGGAGCTGCACATGCTCAGTAGCTCGGTAAGATCCCATCAGCTAGATAACTCTTTCTCCAGATTTGGTCAGTCCAAGGCAGGATTAGCTGGGAGACTTCTTCTAGACCAGGGCCACTTGTGGAATACCTGCACAACAGGGACAGGAAGTAGAACAGGGACAGGAAGTATTTCTTTTGGAGATTATGGTCAACTAGTGGCTGTTGGAGCAGTGTTTAGCCATTGAGAACCAGCTAGCATGCTAGCGCTAGCATGTGCTACAGTTAGCCACCTCGTCTCAGCTAGTGACGTAGAAAGCCGTGAGCCGGAGACTAAAGACAGAGGACATTCAGAAACCGGATCTCACTCAAAACACCAGGGATGGTGTTGGATTTTCCAAGTTTGTACGCGTGTGGAAGCACCAGAGACACAAAATAACACCCCAAATCCCAGAAATTCATAATATGGGCACTTTAAGTAATTTATAGTAGTAGTAGTAAAATACTCCCATTTTACAAAGTGTAAAGTGTGTGTATGATGTGTAAGCTTATAGAGCATACGCACCTCTACATGTTGCTCTCTGCCCAGCGTCACCATTGATTATAGTGAAAGCGTAGTGGTGGAACAACCGCTCCTCTTACGTTACTGCGTGCAATGTAGCCGGCCAATCAGAGCTTAACAGTGCAGGGTATTTTTATGAATCCATAACAGATCCCAAACGGAACTTGTTGCTGGTGCTCAATGTTCAGGTTGGTTGGTTGGTTTTATTCAGTTGGTTTTTTGCTTTGTGTTCTTTATGTATTTTCTTGATATTGTAATACCAAGAGAGAGAGATCAGAAAGACTGAGACGTCCAGTTCATTCAGTCCTCCTTGTTCTCCTGTATCTAGTGACATTATTGCGTCGTCTTTTAATGACTGTGTGATGACAGGGGAGGCTCATGCCATCTCTTTGATGAGTAATTGGGCTCTTAAATCACCTTAAATCTCACACACACACACACACACACAGAGGAAACTGTCTAGATTAAAGGGATCTCAATTAGCCCTCATTACGTGATATTTTCAAGATGTCAGTCCACCGGCCCTCCCCTCTTTCTCCACATATCCTATTCCACGTCCTGTCCACTTCAGGAGTTTGGAGAAGAAGCAGACATCTGTGAGCTGCGGCCCTCCGCCCCGGCCGACCACCAGTGTCAGAACTGCCAGCGTGTAGTTCTCACGGGCTGAGGGGAGGAAGAGGGGGATGTGAGGGGAGGAGAGATGGAAGAGAGCTTGTGTCATAGTATTTTTATTTTTATTATTCCAAACAGCCTCCAGAGACATTAAGGGAGGAAGAGAGCAATAGTTTAGCGGGGGAGAGGGAAGCAGCGATGAAGTGTTGACAGCTTTCTAGCTTGTTGGATGTAAACTGAAAAAGGAGGAAAACTTTTCCAGTCTCTGTGGATGAGCCATGTCATTCTTTTTCTTCTTTATATAAATTCCTTTCCTGTGTATGTTTCTACATGCGGTTTTCCATTCTATTAATCTGTCTCTCTCAGCTTTTCTAGATGATTATCAAGATGGAAAAGTATAGTTTCAACTTTTCCCCCTATGCATTCTGGCATAGTTTCTCCTCTTCAGGCGTCTACTGCCCCCACCCTCCTGAAATAGGATTGCCCCCCCTGCTGTGCTGTCAATCTGACAATTGTTATTTTCACCAGATCAGAGTACTGTCACTCGGCTGCCTGTTCTGCCATTCTCTCCAGCCCTTTTCACATTAATTACCAATTAATGTTTCCATGACAACAATCCAAAATACAGATACCATCGAACCAACAATGGAATTGTAAAAAATAAAAATAAAATCTTCTATCCTAGCCAATATTTCCTATACTTGTAAGCAGATTGTCTATGCTGTATTCTGATAAAATACCAGGCCCCCCCTAAATGATTATTGGTCCCCCCTCCAACACACACACACACACACACACACACACACACACACAACTTAAAAATCCTGGAATTGTCCCTATCACACCTATTGATCCTGGCCACTCTTGCCCCCTCCCACCCCTTCAGGTAATAGATTGCCAGCATGTCAGCTACTCCCCCTCCCCGTTTTCCCTTAGGCCGGTTAGTACAAATAATGACTAATCAATATGCGCGGAGTCCCCTGAATGTCCTTTTAACACTTGATTTATGTCATGGCAACACTATAGCCCAGTCACTCTCTTACTCGCTCTGCTTACCAGCCAATCAATACAACCAATCACAGCGAGGACCCCCTCATCTGCAGTATGATTTTATTTCTCAATGTAGCGCATAGATGAACGTGACCTCTGCGACGTGCCGTGATTGGGTGAGATTAGGAAGCGGCGGTGAGGGGACACGTCTGAGGGTTTATCGACAGCGTGTTTGGAGTGTGTTATGGAGATTCGTACTGATTGGCGGTCTTGCTATCCGCTGTTCATCGCTCAGTGTCGGCGTGAGGCTGTCTGAGGACAGGAGCCGCCTCCTAATGACAGGAGATCACTGCGTCAAGGCGAGGTTTTTTCTTCTGCTTCGTCGAGTCTGTCGCTTCAATCAGGGGATGTGTGAGCTTTTGTCCGTCGGTGCTCTTTATCCAGAATACATTTTAACCAGAGGTCCAGAGTCATGTCAGGACACAGAGAAGGGTGCAGCTAAGGATTGTATTAATCATTGATTAATCTGGCATTGTTATTGTATAATTTATTGTCATTATTTTTTTAGATTCATTTTTTGGGGCTTTTCCCTTTTATTAGTGAGAGTGAATAGACAGGAAGGGGGAGAGAGATGGGTGATGAGGGGGCCGCAGGTTGGATATGAACCAGGGCCGCTGCATTGGGGGGCTAGAGGTTGCCCTGTTATTGTATAATTTTAAAATAATATTACTTAATTCCTTGTTTTGTCCAAACAGTGCATACCCCATTTACAATTATTGACAGCAGTGAAAGAAGTATTCAGATCCTTTACTCTACTAAAAGTACTAATTCCACACTGTAAAAAAGTAAAGTAAAAGTCCTGCATTGAAAATGTTACTTAAGCAAAAGTATGTAGGTATCGTCAAATGTACTATAGTATTAAAAAGTAAAAGTAATCCATGCAGAAAAATCTAAAATAAAACATCAGATTATAAACTACATGTGTTTTGTGTACAGGAATCTTAATGTGTAAAATAAATAAAGCTGTCAAATGAATGTAGTGGAGTAAAAAGTAGTATATTTCTTTCTGAAATGTAGCGGAGTAGAAGTAGAAAGTGTCATGAAAAGCAAAGACTCAATAAAGTACCTCAACGTTTGAACTGAAGTACAGTACTGGAGTAAATGTATTTAGTTACATTCAAACACCACTGATTTAAAAAAAAAAAAAAATGAATAAAGCAGCAAATCCTCACATTTGAGAAGCTTGAACTGCTAAATCATTTTTTTTTTGAAAAAAAGGAATTCAACAGTTAATCAAATGTCAAAGTTGTTTCTTATTTTTATCTATATACTGTACAGTATTTGTGTTTCATGGAAAAGAGATGAGGGTACGAGCAGATCTGCTAGCCTGTGTGTTTCTCTCCATATAAGCGTATGCATGTGTGGATGAGAGGGAATGTGGGGTAAACGATCTGTCCCACGAGGGGCGCTCCGGTGGCAGCCATGCCCCTTCTCATTGCTCCGAGTCTGGGGAGGGCTGCCCTGACCTTCCCTTCCCTCTGGGTCTGATTTCCGTAGCCGTATTCAGGAAGCAGTGTTGACAACCACACACACAGAAACCATCTCTCTCTCTCTCTCTCTCTCTCTCTCTCTCTCTCTCTCTCAATTGCTTTTTTTATCGCCGTTTGACTCAACAGTTGTGCCGTTAGAGCAGGGGTGTCAAGAATCACATCAAGAGCCAGACATGTATATTTTATTGACCTGCATGTCCCATATATTCTTCTGACTGACTTGGGCCACACAAAGACCTAAGAAATTGTTGAAAAAGCGACCAAAACTATGTGGGTCAAGAACATTTGTGAACCAAAATTGATATGCGGGCCGTATCAAAAATCTGCAAGGTGGTGTATTCGGCCCGAGAGCCTTGGGTTTGACATAAGTTTTCAGGCTTTTCATTCTGTCCTCTACAATCAGTCTAGATCACAGGATCTACACACTCAGGGTTTAATAATAATAATTTCTACTGTTTTTTTTATCCCCAGTGGGGGATTATAATTTACACTGCGTTTTGTTAGTAGGCCTGAAATACACACACATGCTCAGGTCCTATTAATGCACAAATAGAGAGATGTCAGAGTGGGGGGGCTGCCAGTGCTTGACCAGCACCCTGAGTGGTTGGGGGGGTACGGTGCCTTGCTCAAGAGCACCTGGCAGTGCCCCGGACTTTGGTCCATATGGGGATTTGAACCAGCGGTTCCCAACCAAACTCGTACCTTAAGTCATTATGGCCTGGACCTGTCTCTGAACCAGAAAGGCAGCATTTTCGGAATTGGCAGTGATTTGTTTTGTTATTCAGATTTCCCCATTAAAGCATAAAAAAAAAAGACTTAAAAGCCAAAAGCTGAAAATGAATTGACAAATGAACTCCTGCTAGGATTTTCATATTTTAATCCACAATTTGTACCTTTTTTTTGCTCACTTGCATGTCCAATCATATGTCCCGTACTTCCAGAATAGCACCATTAGGTGACAAGTACCCCTCAACAAAAGGAAGCTTATGCATTTTTAGCAGGTAGTTACATTTAATGCCACATGTATTACATCCAGATTTTGGGTGCTAATCCCTCCAAAAACAGTATATTTGTCGTAAATGCTCCATCACTAACACTAATCCAGAGACATCAATTCTATTATCCCTGTCATGTTCCCGGAGTTATTTTGAGAGGGGCATTTGTTTCAGTGTCTGCTTTTAAAGAACACGTGTTGGAATGAACTAACCCTTGTATCCTGTCAAATTTTGTGGATTTTCACGCTCCGTGGACCTTGAAAACCCAGCGACCGCACAATCACAGAAGAAGGTATGACAGGTGGTATTTATATGTTTATAGATAGTTTATTCTTTAGTGTATTACAGGACAATCAGTTCTCTTCCTGCAGACCAGATCTGGATCATAAGGTCTAATTTGCAAATACTTTCATATAGTTTGTTTCCCTCGGGAGTACCAGATTGGTGGAGTGTAGCACTTCAAGACAATGCGGATAAATCAGGAGATCTTTTGTGACTGTGACATCACAGAAAAGTGTGTTAAATTGACTAATACTCAGTATGCATGTATAAGTTTGTACATTGTGTAAAAAAGAAATGCTGAAATGTTTATGTTCTTCAGTTTTATTGATTTCCTGGGCTAACTACTTAGAATCACCCTCCCTATCTGGAAAAAACACACCCAGCTGCCTTTGAGCAAGGCACTTACTATCTGTCCCTTGCTCAAGCATAGCTGTTGTAAACGCAGTACAGGCAGTGTGAATTACTATATGGATGTGTCTCGGGCATGTTGAAGAAGAGAATATTTGCTTTTATTTTCTGGATAAGTAAACTTTATTAGAAACTCCACATGGCACATACAAACTGACACTACAGTACTACTTCAACTTCACAAATAGGAACATTACACACACAAATAGGAATATTAAAATGCAAATGTGTGGTGTACATATACAGTATATAACACATTTTTATGAAATGCTTCAAACCTTTATTCCAACACATGAAATCAGAGGAACATGATAAAAATATCAAATGTATGTTATGTTGCCTAACATAAAATTAGAACTGTACCACATATGCTATAACCAATAAAAAGAACTGACAAGTGCAAATAAACCTACAGCAGATTAAGTTTGTGACCTGTCATGTCCCTGAGAGACAAAGGGAGGGAGGCAGAGAGGGGACTGGAGGATACATTACATCTCATGTCTAATTTATGGAACTCTAGCAGATGTGAAAATTTAGAAGACAAATAAATGAAGGATTAAGTGGCGACACATCCCAAGCCTTCACAACACAATGTAAAAAGATATTGCAAGTGACTGAAGAGCTTTGTTCCCAGAAGAGATGGCTGCCATTATACTCCAGCTCTACCAACATGATTAAAGGAGAATTCCAGTCGATTTTAACATGTAGCTTGATTTATTGATTTTATTAGACCATTTCATTGTAAGATATGATACTGGGGTGCATTTCCATTGTGGTCCTTAGTCCTTAGCTCTGTTGTTTGTGGTCACGGTGCTGTCAGTAGCCAGAAAAATGGAAGTTATGAGTTATGCTCCTGCTACAGTTTGCACCGAGGTGGCAGAAACGGGGCAAGTTTTAAACATGCTTTTAACCTCTTAACACGGTGGAGATGTCATTACCAGTGGCTAGCCATGTGAACTGATTCCTTCCGAGTGAACACATTGAATATGAATGTAGTAGTTGTGCTAATTCAGCCAATGCACATTAGCGCTCAACCAATATATCGGCGGGCTGACATTATTGCCGATATTAGGCATTTCCCAATCTATCTATCAGAACTTTAATATATTTTGATGTTGAGTTATGTTAGGGAAATCTGTTTGTGTTTTGTTACGCCTTTGTGGATTGATTTTTTTAAATTATATCGGATTATTAGTCGGGCTCTAGTGCACATACCTCTGTTTAGTTCCGGTGAAGTCCACACAAGTCGATTGTCAAACTTATACAATCCAATATTCCCAAAATGTATTTTTCCCACCAAAACACCATGGTCAAGAATTGCAGTGGTTATGTCCATAGTAACAACATTCATGACCAAAAAAACCCCACTTCCAGAACATCCTCGTAGATGAGATGGGGAAGCCTCCCTGTATCTGGGGACCCATCCAGACCAGGCTGTATGAGAGCACAGACTTTCTTCTTGGGTGGTCGTTGCGATACAGGATTCACAGGAGCACTTTGTTCGTATGTTCAGGTTCGAACAGATAACCCCGACCATCAAACTCCAAAAACTCCTCCGTGTGTTCCATGTCGGATTCGGATGAACTATCCATCTGATCTGATAGTCTGACACTGACCCATCCCAGAGGTCCGTTTCTGTCTGTCAGCTACAGACATCACTATGGACATAACCACAACAATTTGTGACCATTGTTTTTTTTTGGTGGAAAAAATACATTTTGGAATATTGGATGATATGAGTTTGAAAATCAACTTGTGTGGACTTCACCAGAACTAAACAGAGGCTTGTCCATTGGCTGAATTATCACAACTTTTATGCATTTCTTTCACATCTACTGCAGTCATATTCCCTGTGTTCACTCAGAAGGAATCAGTTCACAAGGTTAGGTACTGTAATGTCATCTCCACCATGTTATTAAGAGGCTAAAAGCACATTTAAAACTTCCCCTGTTTCTGCCGCCTGGGTGCAAACTGTAGCAGGAGCATAACTCGGTGTAGGCAACACTGATTATTTACGTTTTTCCCGCTATTCCGTGACCAAAAACAACTACGTGTTGAAATCAACTGAAATTCTCCTTTAACAGCATACAGACAGGGACGAGGGGAATCATGGTCTTGAAATGGGCAGATCCCTCAGGGCTCCTGACTTATGTCTTGCCCAGCCACTAGAAACACAGCGCTGACACACACACACACACACACACACACACATACATATGGAACATTGATTCCTTCTTAGAAACTCATATCTAAGAAATGTTAGGATGACAACATACACAGTGCAGGGAAGAAATATAGAGCATCACATTCATATGCAAACACTGTAAATATATAAACATACACAGCCTCAGTGTAGACATCCTGTCAACTCTTTCAACAGACTTTGTGTGTACTTTTGCTAGAGACACACACACACACCGGTCTATCACTTCAAACTGATGGAACACACAACTAATGGTGAAAGGGCCTTTTAAAGTGGCACACTTAAACCCAGCACATCCCCCCCCATACCCATAATGCCTTATTTATGTCCCCCTGGCTTGCTATAAAGCCAGCCTGTGTCAGCAGCTGGCTGCAGGACCTCCAGGGATTCATTCACTTCATGCCAGAACGTAGCCTGCACACTTGTCTGCCTTTTCCCTCATTGAATTCCTTCATTGCCCTGGGGGGGGGGGCTCAGTCTTCTCCACAGCACGACAAGATAGACATATGTCCGCACCTTGCTGGCTAAAAATGTCTTAGTGGTAGGAGCTGGTAAGCTTCTGCGTTATCTAGATTCCGACCCTATTCCGTAGCCTGATGTCACGTCTCAAAAAATTTAACTACGCAATGTGGCAACGCACGTCGCTCGGCCATGGCTGGTTAGCCTTGCACCCCCCCAACGACTTGCTTCCTGGTTCTCCTTCTCCATCAACAACATGAAATCGAGGACAGGGTTAACTTCTCCTGCTGCAGATTTCCCACCGTGGTCAGAAAGAACAGGGGAGACACTTTGTTTCTCTCACTAGGAGTCTAGAGTCACTACTCACTCTGAATATGTCACTCTCTCACTCGCTCTACCACACACTCCCCCTACACACATACACCAACATCCACGTATAAATTTCAGGCCACTTACGTAGGCTACGGAGAAAGCTCTGCGTAGAACCATAAATCACACTTTAGTGTGGCATAGTCTGCATCTCTACCTCCCACACCCCCATCCACCATCCCTGCACCACCTCCCCAACATCCTCCATCTGCTCTGAGAAGGCTTTTCTGAGGGCCCCTTTCCCAACCCTTTCTCGGCCCTTTGTGCTTTCATTCAGTCTTATCACTTCTCTCCTCCATACCGTCTGCCCTAATCTATAAATACTTCCCTCCTATCCTTCAGTCCTCCTTTCATCTGTCCCTTGACTTGCCAGAATCCCCCATTACCTCTCTCCAGCTCCTACTTAATGAAAAAAATATCTGAATTATATGTTCGGAATGAGAAAGACACACTTTTTCTCCAGCTCTTTTTATCCCAGAAAGTCAATGTGAATCTGAATAATTCAGTACCTGCTGTTAGTCATTCAGTCACAAATAGAGGAAAAGGTCACTTGGATTGTCACTGAAAGTACATCAGAAACACATTCTGAGTCTGTTGCAACATTTGATGATGGTCATCAGTCCACATATTATGTCGCAACAAAACATATGCACGTGCTTCCATGGATCATGGATTTGTTTTGCAATGTTATACAGTAGCTTTCATGATCACCCGATCTCAGCCCAAGCCTGCGAGTTCTTGTTTAATTTGCTCTGGCAGATACGTCCTGTTTTGGTTTATGGCCATTAATAGAACCCTTTGAAAATGGAAAATAAACTGAGAAGTTCCAGACTAACATGCATTTGTGATTTTGTCTGGTGATGTTAGGCTAAGTATCTTCATCACTACCATCAGCACATTAAGCAAACACATTATATGCTCATCTCACCAGTAGATATCCAGAGACTTAATATTTAATATTTAGGTATGTCCTGGACATGGCACACTTACAAACTCTTCGTTATAGGCAACCATCCAACAAGTATTATCCACAAATGATTTCCTATGCACATATCTACAACATCCTGGGATCAAACCCAGATGGTTACATGTCATCCCGTCTTCCTCTCTTTATTTTCAATATTCTCTATTCTCAGCTCAGCATAAGGTCAAGAAAATCTGAAAGGCATACCACAAAGTATTTACTTGTCAAAAATGTTCCCTTCAGATCTTCCAAGCTGCTGTGTAATATAAACCGATCACATAGAACAGTGTAATATGTGTGTGCAACAGAGGTGTTTTTTTAGTTTATTTTCTCTCTCTGTCACACTTTTTATCACTTCTTCCTTTAACTGACTTATATAGTTCCCCCTCCCCTCTGCCTCCACCATCCTCCCGCTCTCCTCATCCTTTCTTTCTTTACTGTCATTTTTCTTCATTCTTTTCTCTGCCACCCTCAACCTTGTCTCTTTCCCTCCATCCTTTTCAAAAAGAGTTCCCATCCAGATACAGGGATTTTGACAGGGTTCCCTAGACAGCAACTCCCCCCCCAGAGGGATTAGAACCGTGGAGAACGGTGACGGGTATCTGCCAAAAACTGTGCTGCACCCTTTGACTTTTCCATGGGGGTTTCTTTGATGGGCTGCACTTCATGTGGGTGCATGTGTGTCTCTGTTGCGTCAGGTAAAGGATCTGTGTGGATCTTCACATCATTTTTACAATTAACTACAATGTATTAGAATGTATTTTCTTCTGTTTCCACCATACCAATGGCATGTGTCTGTTTGTGTGGCAACTCTCAGATGGATGCAGACATGGAACAATAGGATGAACGTTCCCCTTTAGTCCAGCTTTGGTTTACTAAACTCACTCCATATTCACTTACTGATTATTTCCTGTTGCAGTTCCATACCTTTGTTTGCTGCCTCTATTGAAACTAGCAGATTTGGCTTTTCAGTTTTCATAAATTAGTTTTGAGTCAAGTGTAGAGTATCATTATCAGTATCAAGTCTAAACAATGGCGGATCAGTCGCTGCACAAGCTCCCGTTTTATTGGTTGTTAAGATGCTGGTTTTGTCCAGCTGACCTAAAACCTAAAATCACTCCATTCATAAATATACAGGACAGCAAAAATCTGAATATCTTAATAAATGTAAAGACTACATGCACAAATAAAGAGCATTACTTCTATATGCACATATATATTTATATACTGTATATCTAGTATATAAACTAACACAGCCTCAGTGTAGTCACCCTGTCAATCCTTCCAGCAGACGGTCTCTGGTAGAGTCCACACACACACGCACACACACAAAGTCCGGTGATGGCTGTAGCCGCTGCTACCTAGTTAGGAGATGTTTTGACAGGAGTCTGGGAGCTTTGTCTGCCAGGAAGCAGACAGTAGCCTGGGTGGGGTTGGGGGGGGGACCAGGGGAGAGCCTCCACTCAGCCGCTCCAGGGGATTCACTGTATCACCTGTCCACAATAGAATGCACAGTGGCCTTCTATTGCTCTATCATACGGGCTAGATTTACCAGGCAGTTTGACTTTCTTTGGTGGGAGTGAAACATCGGGAGTGTTCTGCATCGTTTCAAATGATCATATCATGAGAGAGTAAGCTGGCCTGAAGTGTGTGTGACTGGGGAAAGGGTGGGCCCAAGTAAATTCTATCATTTCAGTTCCGCTTATATTTGCTATCAATGAATGGACCGATTATTTATTATTATATGTTTTGTTTATAAAATCTGTACAAAATTAGTGCAACATGGTGGATATAATTTCCCACAGGTCACAGAGAGCTTGGCCCTTACAGTACTTGTAAACAAATATTCTGTTCACTGTCATATACGACAAAGAAAAGCAACAAATTGCATGTTTGGCGTTTTTACTCGAAAAATTACTAAATCCATTAATTAATTACCAAAATATTGGCCAATTAGTTTTCTTTTGTCCGATTAATCAGTAAATCAAGTAATTGTTGCAGCTCTAGTTACATTACTAAAGACTACATATAATTGGGCCCAGTTTGGGAAGAACTGTACTTGTAACTGGAATTTAATAGACAATATTTCCTGTGTGCGAACAATTCTCTCGATAGCACATATCTCCAGCTTTGTCATATCTATTATTGTAACTGGTAGTGCCCCTGTGATTTTGGTATGGTATAGAGTTATTTAGTATTCTTAAGCTGTTCAACTCAGATTCCAAATAACTATGTTTCTGCTTCTGCTGCCTGTTAAAGGCTCTTGAAATATCATTTCTTGGCTGAAATTCTTTAATTGAACCAAAAACATGACCCCAAAAGCCGCCACATTATTGCTGCCATTTTGCAAAAACCCTATTCTGGAAGCACACCTGTTATTACACAGGCTGTTTTCAGTCTACCTAAGCAACCCAACTACTCAGCCCATACACACTCAACAGAAGACAAATGGTGACAAATTGTAAGCTCTCTCCCATCCCACTTCCAGAACTAATTTCCCCCTGACTCACCAAATCCCACAGAATTTCCACCTGTGGATGGTCTCTGTGATCAGCACATTTGGGAGTTCAGGCTGCATTGAGTTGAAAGCCAGGAAGAGGTGGGGGTGGAGGGGTTTGGGGGTTAGCAAGAGGAAGCGTCTGTGCCCTGCTGATGCTATGGGTGTTTCATGGTTGGCCTCTTCTGAAACCTTTGTCTGGAGGAGAAGCAGGAAAGTCTTAAAGTGTGCTGAGCGGTGTGGCAGCTGGTTCTGTTGGTTGTCAGTGCAGGACAGGGAGGAGGGTACCCAGGATTTCCTTTAAGATGACTGTGGGACCCTGGAGATTTAGGCTAACAGATGTGAAGTAACAGTAAACAACTGGAACATCTGTTACACCAGGAGAGATTAACCAGAAGTTAATGTTTGGAGTGGAGGGGGCGGGGCGGGGGGCTTTTAGTTCTACAAATATTTTGGAGGAGCTGAGCTGCTGAAAAGCAATACATAATCTTTGTGGTTGAGTCAGACCACAATATGTAAAGTCCAATAACCACAGTTTTCCTAGTTAAGTGAAAATGGCATAAGAAGGAGCTATTTCTGTTTTATACGAATACAACGATCCAATAGTATCCATAGAAAGTGAAAATATTGATACATATTGTTTAAGATGCGCCTTTATTTTGAAATTCCTACTTTATGTTTGTTTATTTTTGGAGTCCTTTGTTTTTAATGTCTGTAAAAGCTCAGTAATTGTCAATTTTTTGTTGCTTTTTGTATATAGATACATACTGTATGTATGTATGTATCTATATGTGTGTGTGTGTGTATATATATATATATATATATATATATATATATATATATATATATATATATATATCCGATACCAGTGTGTCATATATTTTATTGTTTTTACAGCTGTATACTATTATCCTTGTATGGATGTGATATGATTTCTATTTTTTTTTGTCGGTCCAGATTAGGTTAAACTCTTGGTGAAACATGAACAAACACAAACAATGAATGCCACAGAACTTTCCATTGCATCGCTAACATTTATTGCACTTAAAGCTTAAGGTCTCAACCGAGAAGAGAAGGCTTTACTTAGCCTTTCAAAATAATATAACAAAAATTAATCAAAGGTCTGCCATCTTATTTTATGGGAAGGAAATGAGCTTCAGGTGATTACAAAACAGAAATCACATTTTTGTTATTGGAGTGGAAAACATGCCCTTGCCTCCAAAAGCTACTGTATGTTGAATATTTCATGAAGCCGGTGTGTAGAGTCCCAGTTTTTAATGAATGCTCGCTGAGCCAGTGCTGCACTTAAGCTCCATTCCCAGGAGGAATTGTTTGGAAAAATAATGTTTTATGCTGTTTTTATAGCTATTGTACTTGGGATGATTTGGTAACTGAAATGTGTTAGATATAAGAGTAGACATGAGTCACAATAAAGTATTTTGACATTTTTAGGTCTTTGTCAGAACTGAAACAAACAAATCCCTTACAGTATAAGTACCATTTCGAAACTTAAATATCTCCTCTTTAAAATTGTAAGCAAATACTTACAATAATATGATATATCTGAGTCTTTTCTTCTTGTTGTTAAAAAAAACATGTATAGAATTTACAACGCATTCTCATGATGTTGTACGAAAAGTTGTCCACACTAAAACGTATATTATACGAAAAATGTGAGACTTCAGACTGGTCACATGACATTGCTACAGAGCGGCAGTTGCTAGCTGTTTAAACCGCTGTTGAGTTTTTTGCGGGGCTCCGCCAGGTCAGGGTAGTTGGAGATCTCGTTACCCCAAAATAGGTGACTCTGAGCCGGGTACAGAGCACCTCGAGGTGCCGGTCGTGGTGCTCTGCCAGGTCAGGGGTAGTTGGAAGTCTCGTTACCCCAGCATAGGTGACTCTGAGCCGGATACAGAGCACCTTGAGGTCCTGGTCATTTATTTATTTTATTGATCTTACGGTTAAGTTTAGGCAAGAAAAAGTGAGCATTATGCGGCGGTGAAAGTTAAGTTTAGGCTCCCAAACGACTAGTTAAGTTTGTGTTTGTATTAAAACGCTCCCAAGGAACACACATTTCCTGGGTGATAGTCTTTTGTTTTCCCTGGGAAGCAGACTCCGCTCCCTGGCTTGTAAGTCGTCGTCCCCCTGCTGCTTAACTTTTCAAAGCTTTCGGAACGTATGGCTCATGAGAACAGGCTGAGAATTTTATGTCAGGAGCTCATATTTGTACAAAGCAGTGCCATGGATGGTTGGAAGTGCACACGAGAATGGGCCCGTGCTACGATCATGGATTTGGCGAATGCCAGCCTCTGTCTGAGCAGTCTCCCTGGCATCTAGGACACGCATTACCATGGCAATCATAGATCAGACACTCAATCTTTCTCTCACAAAATTGCCTGCTGTCACAAGATGCCTCTAGTCTCATTTTCCTCCCGTTGCAGTCCCGAAACAGAGGGAAAAGGGCCCCCTGCCTCCTGATGATAATGGATCCTAATTTGACTTAGATTATGATGTATCAGAGGCTGCTGATGCTTCCGTTTGGCCAGTATTATACAGCTCTCCGAAAATTGGAATCATTACAAGTGAGACGTCCATCCGTCAACCCCCCCCCCAGCCGTCATGACAGAGAGAAAGAGAGAGTGCCATACGATGCTGGACTGTGTTGCCTTCCCCAGAAGATAGACTGCTCCAATTTGATTTCCTCTTTCTCTCTCAATATCATTCCTTCCCCACCTCCATTTCTTCCTGCTCTCGTCCCCCATACCACACCACACCAAAAATGACCAGCCGGTGTTGGAGATATGCATCAGTCAACCCCTTATGTTTCTCACCAAAACTGGCACTGGAATTCTAATTTGGCCTCGTTCTACTTATTTTCTTCAGCTACAATCGCCTCAGCCGCGGCCACAAAATGACTGCTATCTCACTCTTCCTTTCTCTGTCTCGTCCCTCATTTCCTTTTGCAGCCTTTAAAAAGGGGGGGGGGGGCATTCTTCTGTCATAGAAGAGATGGATCCTTTCTGTGGTCGCTGTGAATAATGTCGCACTCAGGCTGTCTGCTTCCTAATGTACAGATTACCGTGGCAGCAAGGTAATGTAGGCCACATTGTGTACTTCAATCTTTGATACATATAAAGATAAATCAGATTTTTAGAGTCTTTCTGACTTCATGGATTTTATCTTTCCACTAGCTTTAAAGTCATTATATATCATTACAGTAATTTTGTCCATATATTCTTTAATCTGGAATGTCTAATTGCTTCTCCTCTGCAGCCATTGTCACTGTTATTGTCCTAATAGAGAATAGGTCTTCACATTCCTCTGGGTTTTGTCTAATTGGATTTGGTTATGGCCCTTTCCTGCTGCTATTTGGATCTGTTTAAGTTAACAGCATTTCGGAAAGGCTCTAATTTTTCTTGGGCCTGATCAAATCTAACTGTCCACAGGTCCTTTTCATTTCACGTGTCAGCTTTTTGAAGATTAGTTTTTGCAGGGCCAGTATTGAGATCCACCTGGAGGGGGGTGCTTCACGATGCCATTTCTGCACCCTTTAAAGACACATATTTAGGTAGATAACTAATGGTAGCTTTTATTTTCTCCTCTGATATTCAACCAACTTTAAGTACAGAGGCTAATTAGGCTAACTTGGGCTATCTACAGTAAGTGTTCTACTAATATCTAAGTGTCTAATCTTGATTTTAAAAAACAACTTTGGTCACACCTCTGCAATTTCTCCATGGTTTTTCAGATATACATCCAGTCATTCAACAACTGGCAACATTAAGTCATACTTGGTGACTTTTATATATTTATTATTTATTTATCATAAAGATGTGCTTGTTTTACACTGTAAAGTGACCACTTGTGTCCCGCATATCCTGACAAAAAGTGCGGCTCCACCTGAAATATTTTAGACTCCATTCTTTCCCAAATGGTTAAAACAAAGACAGAGCATTTCACGGTGCACCTCTGATGCTCTGCTAGCATGAAAAGACAAGAACTTGTGCAAATGTAGTTTCGTATTCAGACTGAACTTTATTCATGAGTATGAAAAGTCAGGCCTTGTTATCAATGTTTAGTTTGGCTGGGACCTCATAAAAATGTTTAAAAAAGTTGGACCCTTTAATGCCTCCTTAATCCACTGCTGATAAAACGTCGCGCTCACCCAGCTGGTTTTAAAATCCTCTCCTTTTCCCCTCACACTTTCATCACACTCACTTTGGGTCCTCAAACTCTGACAGTAATTTGCACAACCTGTAGGAAAACACAGCTCTTGTGGGCGCCGGCAGGTTGAAACTAGTTTTCATTCTCTCCAGAGTTGTTAAAGCACCACTACAAGTTAATGGGCTAAAAGAGCCTACTTTTACGGCCATGTTGACACAGAAAGGGATAATTAGTATGCTGTGATGCTGGCTGTGGTAAAGCCATTTACTCAGAAGACCCTATATCCAAACCTTGTTGCCTGGTTACAGTTTCCCCAGGTGACTGAATGTGCTGAATCATGGTCATATGGCTGTGAATCACACAAACTAGTGGCCTGTAAGCATCAGTTATGGTCGGTGGGGATAATAATGGTATTTTGAAGCTCATATATATTACAGTAAGTGGCTTATCTGACAGCACGGATCTGTGCATTGACTGATTGAAAGGTGCGGCGTGATGGATGCCGTCTGCTGTTGACCCTTAAGTCCGTGTGAAAGGGAGAGAGCAATGAAGCAAGGTGCGATGGCGTCTGAGCAGGCGTGTGTGTGTGTGTGTGTGTGTGTGTGTGTGTGTGTGATTAAATCTGTGTGAGGAAGAGAGAGACTATACTGAGAGGGACGTGAATTGAAAGCTGAAAGAGCGAGACGGGTCTGTTGAGTATGTAGTGTTTGAACATTTGCACAGTTTTATATACGCTTGGGTTTCCCTCTCCATCACATCTTGTGCTGCTTTAGCTGCTTGCTTTAGTTTAATATGCTTGCAGACAGAGGAGATCACCATCTGTCAGCAATGGATGAGATTAGATTTTTCTTTTTCTGGTTTGTTAGTTACATCAAAGCACCACAATGTGATGGCATCTTAGGTTGGGAGAGTGTTAATGTGGATAAAACCAGATATCCATGTACTTATTTAGCATTTCAAGGTGAGGAAGAAACTGCAACTTAGTGGGTGAGGTGAGGAAAAGGTTTATAAAGAAAAAGGATATCGTAGATAATAAGGAATATTCTAACAAATAAGGGAAAATGGCTGCAGGAGAAAAGAGACTTAAGAGATAGCTAGCTTGCCGTGTCTGTGCTATTGCAAGACCAATTTGACTCTGGGGTAGAAATAGAATAGTATTAGTAATACAACTTCTCATGGCTTGATTTTAAAATAGCTTGCCATTGCTTCCTAATTGGACTATATAACCCATAGGAAAACATTAGCATTATGGTTCATATAAACCAATGCTGTCTGTTGATAGGTGTATCAAAGTCAGACACTTCGAACCATCCACCCTGACATCTTCCCAATGATGTAATGCAATGCAATGACAAAAGTTGTGTTGAAAACCCCTCCCTCATTCCCTCACCCACTATTCCCTATGTAGTGTTTATTAAATAGTGAACTATATAGGGAACGACCAAGCGAGATACAGGACACACGCTGAGTAAAATGTAGGGTGCATCGTATGTACACTGAAATTAGCAGTGCATTGTGGGATTTTATGGGGCACTACATAGTGAATGAAATTAACCACAGAGAATTCAAACACCACTACAAAATGGTGAACACACTACATAAGAGATCAACAGGGGGTCCGGGGCCCCTAAGGGGTTCTTAAAGTTACTGCAGGGGCGCCTATAAGGCAAGGCAACATTTCTGTACTAGACCTTTATCTGGCATATGAATGGAGGTTGTTTCTTTGCAACTTTTGAAAGTTTTTCCAAAAATGTATATGTCTTACCATGAATCCAACATAGCAAATTTAAATCAGCCTATTTGTGTAAAAAAAAGGATAGGCTTACTGGCCTATAGCGTAGGTTAGTTAGTCACTAAGGTAGCCATTCACAGATACAGGTCATCCCAAAGATTCACTGTGCCACGTATGTTTAACATTAAAACATGATTTATAAAATATTATTATCTACTTATTATCTTTTATTATAGATTAGTTTTCTATGCACCAAAAAGGTATTTATAAAGGCATGTGGCTTTTATTGTAGGCTCAGTGAAATAATCAACTTAATTTTATAAAATATGTACAGTAGTAGGAGGTCTCTCTCTCTCTCTCTCTCTCTCTCTCTCTCTCTCTCTCTCTCTCTCTCTCTCTCTCTCTCAGAAAAAGTGGTCCTTGGTCTTGAAAAACGTTTAAGACCCCTGCACTATATAGTCCCCTGTTTCCGTGATAGGGAACGGTTTCAAAAACTGATAAAGTCACACTACTTCTTCCTTTGTTACTTAGAAAACACAGTAATTACTAGTACTACTGTGTGAGGTCATTTATCAGAAAAGCACCAATAAGTATGTCTTTAATAATTGAACAAATTACCAATGCAGTGGTTTCTCTGGTAAGGAGAGTCAGTCACTAAATGCTGCTTTCATGGCTAAACATGTTACCATGCCAACAGGTCATGCATCAAGCTAGTGGAGTACATACCACTGATGTAGTCAGCTTTGACCAAACACATTGTTGCGTCACAATAATGGATTTTTAAATTGTCTGTATAACCGAGAGGCGTTGCAGGCAGTTGTTTTACATAACGTCTGATCCCTTAGTATTTTCCACTGAAGGCATCCGTGAGATTAGATCCAACACAATCTCTCCTCATTTTAATCCTGGCGTGATGGTTCTATCTCAGAATCCATTAGAACAAACATATTGGACGCATGTGTGAGGGAAATGGGATTGGAGCTCCTGCTAATCCACATGTGAAATGCCCCTGCAGTTATTACAGTGATGCATTCAAATGTGTCTCCGCCACACAATCCGATGGGGGGGATTTGAGTAATGAAACTTAGATGGCCCACATAGGACAGCATGCTCCCCACCTTTCGTTAAAAATAAGGCAGTGTTACGGATATAAGAAACGCAGTCCAATTTTTTTGCTCGTAAATGAGCTGGCCAACATCGAAATGCTGACATGTGAAAGCATGAAATTGTCCTATGAATTATAAGGAGGTTCTATATACCTCTGCTATGTCATTATTGCCTCCAGTGGCGCCGTGTGCGTGTGTGTGTGTGTATGCGCGTTAATATCAGTCAAATATTATATTACCATCACTGACATTTAGGACCAGCAGTGCCCCTGGAAAAATATAGATGCCTTATAAAACTGAAAACCAATTAAATTCAATCCGTTCCGTTGCTGGATTCCAATGGTTAGTGTCTGCTTTGGACGAGTGTTGACACCCTGTGGGATTGCTGAGGCTCAGAATGAATGCTACTGTAAGTTGCAGGAAGGGATCTGTGTGACGGTTCATTTTGCTGCACGGATTTTAGTTCTGTGTGGCTTACTGTTAGATTGAGGGAGAAAATGAGTTGTTTCTTCCCAAAATAATACGCATCCCTAATGGGATGAAATTCATAAGGTTTATTAGGCAGAGTTTCAAATATGAAGATGCTTTAGAACTTCAGGTCCTAAAGTGATGAAGAGGGAAGCCAAATTAATACTGTATGTCAACTTTTACATCCACTTATGAACAAGCAGAAACTAATTTCCAGTGACTCATCACACATGATGGTGGATCATGACTAATCAGTCAATGTATGTGTCTTGAAATCCATTCCTCTGCAGTGCTGTGCTTGTTGTTAACGCTGCCCACTGACGGCTCCTCCTAGGGCACCATTTCACAAACTCAAGTGCCATATTTCTCTCCTGATGAATACACACTCAGCCACAGAGCTTGGCGCGGCATGTTGGCGCCGTGCCCTCTGAGAAGAGAGCGGTTTGATCCGAGCTGGGCTGCGAGCGTGCAGATGGTGTCTGATTCGGCCTGGGTTGCACAACGTGTTAGCTAGATTCATTAGCCTCTTAACTTCCCTGTCAACATAAGCTCTAACATAGAATGGGAAATTCTGCTCGGCTGTTTATCATCCTTTGCATACTAACTGATTTGTTTGTGCAGTCCCACTTTATTCTCACTTAGTCAGTGGACACGATGAGACGAATGCAAGGGATTTGATAATGAGTTGTGTGGAGATATTGTATCGATTGGCATCTAATTGCTGTGTTTCTGCAGATCAATCTGGCTCTCTCTGTTTCAGGGTTAAGCCTGTAATCCCGAGTAAAAGCAAGATCGGGTTAATAAGAGCCTAAATGGCCTCAGACACAACAGACAGTGGCCTCTTGGCCCCTCTAATCTCTCCACCGGATCAGCGAACACTGATGAGCAGTCAGGCATCTGGGCCAATCCTTTTTTATCCTTTATGTGTCCAAGGAAGAGCAACTGAACATGTTTGTTCTTTTTTCAGCTACTCACCCCTATACTGCAGGCCTGTGTATTAAAGGCAGGGTTGGTAACTGTACTTCCAATATACACTTTTACAGATTGTACCCTGACAGCAATAAATATTAATATTAAATAAATTACCAACCCTGCTTTTAACCAGCTTCTAGGGAATTATGCAGGATCATCAAAGTGACAGAAATCTGGATAGTAAAGGTAAACCAGGCTTCTAGTGTTTTGTTTGTCTAATTAGTATTTTATATCCTGGGCATGCAAGTACCTGGCCCACATCGTCTTATTAAACACCAGTTATATAGTTGCAGTATTGAAACAACACATAACTTCTAACTTATCGTTTTAGACAATACACTTGTCTCCTCTCTCTCATTGACTCCTTTATACGACACAAGTCTCAAGTTTTTCATAATCATCCAACCAGAAGAAGTAATCAGAGAATGCCAGCCTTTGTATTGATAAGTATAGCTGTTAAATCATCTCATATGTGGTATGTTAGGGATTCTGCCTTACAGCAGCTCACAGATGGAGCGTTAGCCATTAGCACCAGTTAGCAAGGGCATCAGTCTCCCTCCTAGCGGTCCGTGGGCCTTCGATCAATAGACCTGGATTATCATCTTCCGCATCTCAGTTCATCTCTCACAGCAGAGAAAGGCTCCAGCAACCACTCTCTCTTTGTCAGAGGATGTAGGGCCTAGTCGTCCCCTCCCCCATCTGATAAGATTACAGAAACTAACCGCCACAGCTGCTGCGTTCAGGGGTGACACGTATTCACGACATGCGCTGTATTCTTACTATGCGTATCGCTGCATCAGTAAATGTTTATTTAACAGCCTGGCGAGCTAGTCAGTACGACAGTCACATACGAGATGGGAATCCCATGACTACCCATGCTTAATTAAATGTTTAATTAAGACGGTGGATTTTAATTAAAAAAGTTGATTATTATGAAATAAGGATTATTGGCAAATGAAATAGATAGGAAATCTCCGAATACCATCCGTGTATTATTAAGAGCAAGGTGTGATTTTATATAAATCAGCAATTGTTAATTTGCATTGGGGCAGATGATGTCCTTTAATTTAATGATGAATAGACTTGAAGAAAGATAAGATTGAAGAAACCCCGACTTGTCTTGGCCGGGTCTGTTAATAGTCCGGCTATTTCTGTTTCACCATTTCTAACAAAAACAGATCACACAGGTCACCTCCAAAGTTGTCAGCTCCCCTACACCCAACATCTCAGACCTGAACGTGGCAGCCATCACACGCCTTGCCCTCGCTATTGTCAATGACAGCAATCACCTTCTATATCCACACTTTGCACTGCTGCCAACTGGCCGCAGATACAGGACTCTGAGGTGTAAGAGGACTCGCTTCGGCAGAAGAAGCACTGCTGAACAAACCATCTTGCTGACCTTGTAGAGATATTGACCTTGTTTCTATGTGTCTATATACCTGTCTTTATGTTGTCCGCCGATGTATTTGTCTGTGCATGTTGCCATGTGCATGAAACAGACATCAAACAAACAAAGATCTATCTATCTTTGTTCTATCTATCTCTGTTCCTTCGCACAGTGCTGATTGAGGCTTCCATCTGAGACTTTGAAGTGTGAACCAACAATGCTGCTCTTCTATCCTCGAGGTCACCCCGCTTGTAACCACTCGCCTCAAGGGGCCCTCATCACCAAACAGACACAAGATCCACTTGAATCTCCACTGTGTAGGCATCGTCAACTCGAACTTTGTGGGCCAGATGGTTGACAGTGGGGTCAACTCCAGCTTTTTCTTTTTAACTGCCCCAAAACTGTACAGACACCCTCAGCTTTGCATTAGTTCCAAGGGCACGTTAATCCAGAAAGAGTCACCAGTCGTCTAAATAAGTCAAAAGTTCTGAAAGTTATGGCCATGTGCAGTTGGTGGTAGGTCTGAAGGGTGCTTGTATGCTCCTGGGAAGAACACCCTGTGTGAATGAGGCCATTCATTTATAATCCACAGGATTAAGACTCTGTCCATCAGCTGCCTCTATCACTTACTGTACATTGCCCCACAGAGGCAGGCTTTGATTGGGATCCGTAGAAGCAGCGTCAATGTCACATGGGATTTTGAAGTGACACCACAGATCTGATAAATCCTATTAGTTTGGATTTGGGTCCAATTTGGAACACTTCCTATCTCATGCCAAATGAAGCAAGAATTTCCTGGCTGTCTTTAATTGCTTCAATCTTGCTCTCAAAGCGTTGAATTCTGCGGCAAAATGATCACACGTTTTAAACAACCTTTTAGCCAAATTTAAAAGAGAAAACAAAGGCCAAAATTGGTCACATTATTCCCCAAACTGTCCTTCCAAACATACATCACATCACACAGCCAAGGTTAAAAAACAAGACCCAAATTGGGAAAATCTTCTTTGCCAAAGCTTATTTTGTAACCCCTTTGTTTCACCATGCTTCATTAGAACATAGTGTAGCAGTGCGGTTCTGAAGTACAAGTCTGGCCACAATGCACATATTACATCTTCCCAAAGCTAATTCCCAGGCTTAAGACAGAATTACCAAAACAGACATCTTTTCAGGGGGCATGCTCAACCATAAAAGGCTGGGGTTCATCTCAGCGTAAACAGCTTCGCTGGCAGCCCAGTCAGCAAGCCCCAGTCCTGTTATTGAGTCCCAGAGACACTCCACTCAACAAAGCCGCACAGTGACCTTTCAGCCTCATACAGCAGAGCCAGATATTGAGTGAGCCTGTCCAGAGGATGAAGCTCATCTCAGACTTAACCTCGGCCCTCTGTTCTTCCCCCTCTCAGGGGTTATATGGCAGTACAGTTGTATTACAGTGTTGCTCTTTCTTTGATTGATTTACAGTGCTTTGTCAGCCTGGAAGATTGGAGATCTTTGATCCTTCATGTGAGTTTCTCTTCTCTTCAGTCTCTTGGGCAGGATTCTCGGTATATAGCATGCGTCTGTAGGTTGCCTTAATGATGATAAACTTTTGATTGCAAGGTTAAGCAACTATCTCAGCAGAGGGATCTTTCATCCGACAGACATTGAACTTAAATTTATTCATCAGGGTTTCCGCGGGGTCTTAAAAAATTTAAATTGCAGGCCTTAAAAAGTCTTGCATTCGCTGTTGAAATGTTTTTATTTCATTTTGTGGTGTTCTTTCTTACAATAGTCCAAATATAATTTGCTGTATAAGTACAGATTAGTATTACTTTGTGTCCTTTTAATCAATTTGAACACATTTGTTTACATTTTGATGTACTTTTATGTCGTGATATAGGCTTAAAAAGGTCTTAAATTTGACTTGGTAAACCCTGCAGAAACCCTGTTTGTACCGTGGACTTGGTTGCAAAGCAAACTTTTCTTCGAATGGTGCACACATCTGTTTCACTATCAGATATGAGCCTTTTTTGTTGAAGCTGGCATTGAGGCGTTGACCCATAGCCAGAGGGCGACACATACCGTACCTCCTATCAGGTCAGCTGGGTTCTAAAGAGGCCGAGCGAGTGTTACATATCATGGAGATTAGCAGGATCACATATGACACATCCTGGTTGTTTACAAGGCTGACTGGCCCTGTCTGGTCCATTGTGTGCGTCTGGATTGAATGGTTGGCTGAGTTGATGGTGCTGCTGTGTTTTAGGTTATACCATTTTGTGATGGATGAAATGAATTAAGGCAGTTATTGGGGTAATGTTATGCCTAGATGTAGTCATACTTTGACATCATAAAGATAAACTGATATTCTAGTCTTTAAACTGTGCATGTGGATGGGATGTGTTTATTCTATTCCAAATTATTTTTAGTTTTGCACATGCACATCCTGTTTTTCTTCTTTTTTTGTGTGAATCTGTCTTTTGTGTCTGCATTTTAATCGTATTCTTCAACTAATTAAATTCCGGATTTTTACGCTGACCTTAAAGTTTTCCTACTGTAGGCAGAAAAAGGTTTGAAAACTCAAACTAAGGGAAGCGTTGGGTCTGGAAAAAGTTGCAGTTTTGACCTTTTGAGTTTTAGAGATAAGAAAGTCACCAGGAATTTCCTGGTGGAGTTAGAAAGTTGAATATCCGAGCTCTGAGTCTACATCCCCCACTGGTCAGCCACCCTGAAACCTCTTTTCACAATAGCTGTGTTCAAAGGAAAAAGTGTTAATTACTTTCCTCTGTAGGACGCTGTATATATGCTAAACTAACCTGGCTTCTCCTTTTTATGTACAGTATGTCCTATGTTTCTCTATTTATGAGCACAGGGACTAGCTAAAACTTATTTGTTAGAGAAAACTCTAACATCACACCCACAACTACAATAATTTAACAATAAATAACAGTTACACTATTAACAAGCTTCAAACTTTAGCAGTTCTTATTCAGAAAAATTACCATATTTGCCTTCAAGATACGACACCTCTCCTGACTTATGGCCTGTCCTGCAAACTAGACTAGCAGAGTAAGTGTAATACGTTTACTAGCGATCATGGGCAGTGAATGGTTAATATGATTATACATCCATTTGGGTGAGCTCATAGGGGAACATATGGCATTTTACGATAGCTAGCTAACGGTAGACTACAGAGAAAGAGGGCTATTTTTACATCCGTTTTCAGAGCATGTTAAAAAAACAGTCTATCAGCAGTGATTGTAGAGTGCATGTATATACATAGGGATATGTATTCTTTATGTATTGTATGTGTCATTTACCGTGTTTCGGGGTTCCCATAGGATCTTAAAAGTCTTAAAGGTCCCATGACATGGTGTTCTTTGGATGCTTTAATATAGACCTTAGTGGTCCCTAATACTGTATCTGAAGTCTTTATATAGACCTTAGTGGTCCCTAATACTGTATCTGAAGTCTCTTTTATATAGACCTTAGTGGTCCCTAATACTGTATCTGAAGTCTCTTTATATAGACCTTAGTGGTCCCTAATACTGTATCTGAAGTCTCTTTTATATTAGTGGTCCCTAATACTGTATCTGAAGTCTTTAATATAGACCTTAGTGGTTCCCTAATACTGTATCTGAAGTCTCTTTTATATAGACCTTAGTGGTCCCTAATACTGTATCTGAAGTCTCTTTTATATAGACCTTAGTGGTCCCTAATACTGTATCTGAATACAAAGGTCTAACATTTGTGTTGTCCTTTCATATGAATAAATAACTCCTTTATTATTTGGTCACTAAGCAATATGTTGGTAAACAATTATTTTCATAACCTAAAACCCTTTCTGATATTCCATTATATCCTACATACTTTAGCCAGTATGTTCATGAAGCCGGTATAAAATTTTGTTCTAAATGGTATTAAAACGGTCTTAAAAAGTCTTACATTTAACCTGGGGTCACCTTGTTGTTTGTCACTTTTCTTACGCTGCCTTCACTAATACAAAAAATAAGATAGTTACAGATAGTTGTGAGGGACCAGCTGGAGTGGCTTTGTTGGGTGTACCGTGAGAGAGTTCCACTGAAGGCAGCATTGTTTGATGTAAGCACCGCAGGGCTGCAACAGACAATAGCAGTGCAGTTGTAGAATGATATGCGGCCTGGGGTGGGGGGGGGGGGTTGTGGCACCGCTCACCGTTCACCACTAGTCTTTGTTCATTGTGATGAATAATACATCAGAGGCACATTAGTTTGATTCATATTGCTATTGGCTGAGCTATAAGCCCGCTCTCGGCTCTGCCCTTACTTAACGTTTTTATCTCCCTTGAATGTATCAGGGATGCCTTTACAGTGTAAACGGCGATGCATTTGATCAATTCATGCCCAAAGCACGTTGGACTTTAAAGAAGTTCATCCTTTGGGCCATTTCCGCCCTGCGCTGATGGAACCAGGTCACTCATTCACAATGGAGCGCTCACACTCATCTATCTTTTCCCCTTTTTTCTCTCCCTCTCTCCCCAGTAACCGGCTAGCCCCTAGCAACCACGACCGGATACAGAGGCTGAGGCAGGAATTCCAGCAGGCCCAGACCGTCCCGGACGACCCCGACGACCGCAGGAGGACCTACAGCTTTGAGCAGCCCTGGGTGAGTGTCTGAAATGACGGGAGTCTGTAACTCCGATCCCGCTGGCGGCCGGAGAAGATGGCTATACTGTAAGACCGTTTATGTCGCGGAACGACTTCTACCAGACCAAGACTCTGCACATGTAACTTCCAATGCTAGCCTGAGGAGAATGCTAACAGTGTTGGCACCAAACAGTATCTGTGGCTAACCGGAGTATGGTGCTAACCGTCACTAATCCCACTACTGCCAGCCATGAACAAGACTGATGATATCATTCCACTAGGATTACCATTAACCTCCATTGGGCCTTCTTTGGCAAAATGATCCAGTTCTAACAACCCCTCACGCTTAAATGTTCAGCCGCCTGCATGCAGGAGTTTGCACACCTCCTGACGCAACCATCACTAACCCCCACCCACCTGTCACAAACCTACTCTACTCATCCATCGTCCCTGTTTCTGTCTGTCAGTCATCCACACCGCCCGCCACATCATGGACTTGGGTTGGGAACTTGTTTCTGTGTACGTTTTTTTTTTTTTTTTTTTTTGTCTGTGCCTTTTTACATTTTCAAGGTAGGGTTGTGTACATTTTAACCAGTTTTTCATTAATTCAAAGCTTCACTGGCTAAGAGGATGAATAATTAGTGCATTCTGAAGCAACAAGGGGAAATAATAAGCAAGCAAAACCTGAAAGGTCCTCACAGTTTTATGAGGTGATGAAATCGCTTGTCACATTTTTAGTATTTATTTCAGACCTCCCTGCTTCCTCGCACTGCAACTCAAGTGTACTTGGTTTTTACATCGCTTTGAATAACAAATTAGAATCCCATGAACAGTCACCTGTAGAGAATTTTTTAAACCTTGAAGATAAGATTTTACCATATTTTTCAAATTGGTAGCATCTCTGTGTAGCGTGTATTATACTATTGCTTTTACACATTAAAGGAGTATTCACCACATTTCATCATGTGGTTTGAGAAACACATTTCTGTTGAGTTCAAACATTCTATCACGTATAACGTATTCTAATACAAACACTATGTCACAATATATATTGTTAAAATGGATATAAGTGGTAAATGGCACAAATGTGACACTAGACACTAGGTGACGTCCTTTACAGGAAATAATATGAATGGTCCTTGTTGTTGGTTTTTTATTCAAGGTCCTTTTGCACACACAGTTGTGTTTTTGTATATTTTTGTATGAACTCTTTTAACTGCTGGTGTGTTGCTGTAGCTTTGGTGTGCAATAGGATAATTTGGTCCTATGATTTATAATTGAAATGGTAAAGTGAAAGCTCACAAATCACATTATCTATGCCCTGGCCTTTTTTTTTTTTCCTAGCTGATATATCCAATAAAAATGTATAGTTGTGTTTTTTCATTTTGGGGTGTTAACCAGAGTGATTAATCGTTTTAATCGGCTCCACACACTGGCGCACATTCCAGCTGGCGTTGTACGGCCAAAGCAGGACAGTGTGGGAAAGACGAGCGCAGGTCACATCTCCTTTTGTCTCTAAACAGCCGAGCCTGCTCTCAATTAAAGAGCTCAACAATACTGCAGCATTATGTCTGTGTGCATCTGCGGGGCATTCACTATTGTCACAAGTCTCATTTTCCCATGAACACTCAGTATGAGGACTGGCCAATATGAGGAAAATATTTAATTGGGATTATTTCGACTGATAAAGCGATTGCGATTTGATTCACCAAATTGGAGGGAATGATCATCTTAGTGTGATTTCTGCGAGGGCCTGTAGGATAGGATTTGTAGTTTGGGACATCTCAGCAGCGCCACAATACTTGAGAGAGTAAATCAAAGTAATGACAGCACGTCCACATGAAACGAGCCTTCCAAGACCGCACACCTGCAATTTGGGTATTACACTAGTCCATATTGCAATTTCAATAACATTGCAATTAATTGTGCAGCCGTGCTCAGTATTAGGTGACCCACACACAAAAACTGGTTTCCATTGGCTTCAAAAGAGAGCTTCTGAACATTTTAGTGTTCTTTGTTTTTATATTGAGAACTCTGGATTTCCAGGGTAGTCTGCCCACAGAATAAGGAAACAAGTCTGTAAATCTGACCAAGCATTTCATTCTAACATTTGGTACTTGACCGTTTTTGATACTTGATGTTACATTACCAAAGAGTATTGAGTTTCCATGTATGGGTATGTATTTATTCCCAAATATGTAATGCTATAGATTAATACTTTGTATTTTAAACCACGTTTCTGGAGGATCTACCAGAAGTGTGGTTCCACCATGGTTTCAGTGTGAGGCTTATAAAGGCCTGTTACTTGTCAGTGTTGCTCACACTCAGGCTTGCTATGGTAATTGCATGTTATTAGACTCATGTCCTGGCCATACTGGGGGGCCATATGGAAAACAGGAGAATGTGTCTTTGAAATACAATTACCTCCCCCATGCATATATTACATTGTGTTGCTTCATCTCAGTGATGTGCTGCCAGTGTCCTTTTTCATAATTCACCTCCAACTGCCCCACTTCCAGTCTAAGCCAGTCTAAGTTTAAGTTCTGCTTATGAAATACTGTTTCTATTCATATGCTGCTTGATGTATGGCAGAAAAAATGGTCATTTTATACGAGCAAATGTCCAATAGATGATTAGATTCAAAGTAATTTCACAGAGGATAACATTCATGGAGGTGCTGAAAGATTTAGTCAAATAATATTTTAGTCAGTTTACTTCTACAGTGGCAATGGACGCTGTTAGTGTCATGTCCTACCAATTGGGCAGATATCTCTGAACAGCCATATGAAAGCACTAATGATGTTGTTGTACACCTGTGCACCTTCCAGCCGGGCTCGGACACTCAACCTCACAGCTCCAGAGAAGCATAGTTGGATCCGTCCTACAATTTCCACCCTCTGTGCTTGATTGGCCCAATTATCCATTTTCAACACAAGCGGTTTTCTTAGCCCTCCCTATTAAGCCACATGACTTTCATCCACATAATACCTCTTTTTTGCTATGGGAGCCCTCTTTGGCTTTTTTTTCGCCATAGTTTTGGGAGCAGGAAAGGATTGTGGGTAGCACGGTCTAATTCCATCAGGATGACTGATGCCCGCTCTCCCGGCAGCACCACACCAGCTTTATTGCACTCATTTATACCAATATGGGAATAGAGGAGTTCATTCAGTTGATGCTGGGGGTTTAGAGAGAGCATAATATTGCCTCTTGTATTTTACTGTAACATTTTAATGCACTATTGTCTGGATTTCTTTAGGGTATTTCTCCCCTCCCCCTCCTCCACAGTCGCAGTTTTCTGCTAGATGAACAAAATGCTTATATTAGGAATATTCAACACTCTAAAACCACTAAAGGGATTTTTTTTTCTCATGTGAAAAATATTGGGGAGGGTAATTTACCCACTGGCAATTTTCAATTCATACATGGAATACAGGATGTGTGGGAACCCCCTACACTTCTGCCAGCCTGCCCTTATTGTCAGCCTAGCAGCGAGGCAGTGCCAATCAATCCCAGAGATGATTGCCTCGGCTTCATTTGGTTAAAGGGGAGTGTCTCTTTAGCACTGTTAATCGTTTTATGGCCTTCCCCCAAACTGATGTCCACAGTGCTCCCACAGGCTCTCAATATGTTGCACAGCCATAAAAGTAATTACATCCACACACAATTATTGCACCCACACCGCTAATGAACATTGGGGAGCGGAAGGAGTTGTGGTGCAAGTGTGGGATGGACCTTGAGGTGGTGCTCTGCTACCGAGAGAGATATTAGTGTATACTGTGTGTGTGTGTGTGTGTGTGTGTACACACACCATCTCTTTGTGAGGACCAATTTTAGACCTTGACAGTGAAGATGTTTTGTTTGATCCTCACTTTTGGGTTAGGGTTAGCTTTAGCTCACGCTGGAGTGTAGGTTAAGTTTAGTGTAAGGGCTCGGGTTAGGCATGTTCAGTAGTTATAGTGGATGACTTTAGTATTGAGGGGTGAATACGCTTCAAACAAAGTTCTTATTAAATATCGAACAGCGTCAGAGAGCCCCCTCGTCCCGCATTTTCCCAACTTCTGAATTGGAGGGTGGCATCCAATAGTTTTTGTAACTTTCTGCTTTCCTCAGCTGCCGGCCATTTTTACAGAGGTTAGAAAGTAGGCAGGAATTAAAACCCTCCCATTCTCGCAATAACGTCCGCCTCTTTCCATGTGTCAAACGGAGTGCAACATCCCGAGTGCCTTTACGGAAAGAGTGTATTCAAGGTTAGCATCATCCCTTTATGAACTATGAATTATGTGAGACTACAATGACCTTGGATATAGAGCTCTTGGAGAGAGACCAGGGAGAATGAGATGCAGTCAGGGCGACGCCATGATGGTCCGCCTTCAAGTCTGGCTATTGGGAACAAGTAGAAATACTTTGTACAAACTGTTGTGTGTGTGTGTGTGTGTGTGTGTGTGTGTGTGTGTGTGTGTGTGTGTGTGTGTGAGAAAATAAGATGCATAGGTGTATTTTAATGAGCTGGGAGTTTGGGTGTATGCAGGTGTATACATTTGTTAACTAATTCTATTGAATTATAAGTGATATATTTCTTTATGTACATTTATTTGCTACCATGAAGTCATTACCAGCTCAGACACACATCAGGACTGTGTTTATAAATGCACACAATTGCACGGAGCAGTGTGGGGGGTGGGGGAGGACTGTCCTGATGTCAACAGGCCGAGTGTTGTCTCCTTCATTAACTCCCACTAACATCCACCTCGTCTCATCACTCGCCCCGCTATGAGTCTCCAGCATGGCCCTTCCCTCACCCCCCCCTCCCTACTTTGTGTGTCTGTGTCTCACCTTCATTTTGACCTGGGAAGAGACGAGCTCAGGGTGCATCTGCCTCACTAACTGCTGGTAAGTGTCTGTGGTTTGGACTTTTGGGAAGGGGGGGGGACTCCAGCTGTGGTGATTTTCATGATTTGAATTTGAAATGAAGGATCATGTGTTCCTTTGTTTATCCTTAAATCAGATATGTCTTCTTTATCAATTTATTCAGAGTATGTTTTGGGCGTTTTTGCTGTTATATGGTTTAGTTTTTTGTACGTCCTGTGCCCCAGTCCTCACTAAACTGTATAGTAATTAACATTTTCATTTGTTCAAGAGGAGATAATTCCTTTTTTATTCATACATACAATATATTATTTGCTGAATGAATTATTCCTCATTCTGATGAGACATTTAAATGTATTATTACTTTGGGCTTAAAATAATTTGTCTGTAAACGTCAGTTTTTCTTAAATAGAATTTTTTAGATAGCATGTACATATTTGTAGATTTTTCAAACACAAGATCCTTTATTTTAAGCACAAATACAGGATGAATATCACCATAACTGGAGTGGATATACTATTTTGCCATAAATAGTTATACTTACTGTTTAATCTTTATTTATCATGTGTGCTATCCCTTCTAAATGTAACTTAAGGTTTGTTTGATGGAACATCACTCATGGTTGTGAATGTAAGTTATCGTTTGATTGTAATTAATAATGTTAATTATGAAGGACAGCTTATAGTACATAACTAATGTTTGAAATGTGGAATATTCTGCTAAATTCCCTTAAAAAACCCAGATTTCACCAGTTTGGAGTGTCAGCTCCTCTAACATGTCCCGTTCCTACATCTATCTTACATTAGCAACAAAGGCAGTTTAACATCATGGATGTTTAACTGGACATGGAAAAGTCCTCCGATACCAGTGTGTAAAAAAATACATATTTTGGGCGCCTGGGTGCGTCCATATATAGAGGTTTACTGCTCGACGCAGCAGCCGCAAGTTCAACTCCGCCCCGCGGCCCTTTGCTGCCTGTTTTTCCCCCTCTCTCTCCCCCTTCATATCTCCAGCTGTCCTAATACAAATAAAGGTCTAAAATGCCCCAAAAAATATCTTTAAAAAAAGAAATGGTGTCGGATCGGTGCATAAACTCCACTACTTGATAGCAGCATTTTAGTGTTGGAGGCTTTTCTGATACTGGTATCAGAACATTTCTAGTCAGTTTACCTAATGACCATATTCTAAAGGCCAAAATCAGTTGAAAGGTACACTAAATTATTAACCACTTGTTAAATGTTATCCCTAAATTGACCCAAGAACAACACATTCCCTTGTTACTTGTCCTGCACGGAGTTCACTAAAGTAATTGGTACATTTCAACTGAGGATGGATGGATGGATGGATGGATGGATGGATGGATGGATGGATGCGACGGGGACATCAGAGTTAACCGAGCTGCCGTCTTGCTGTTTTCAGTCAAACACCAGCAGCAACGGTCAGGGCGGGTACAGCCAGCCGGGTCGCCACTCGGTGTCGGTCGAGGTCCAGATGCAGCGCCAGAGACAGGAGGAGAGAGACTCGTTCGCCCAGGCACAGCGACAGTACAGCTCCCTGCCACGGTAAGACTGACGGACACAGGGTGTGTGTGTGTGTGTGTGTGTGTGCTTGATATGATGCTGTGTTTCATGTTTGTTTCTTTCTGTCTAACAATCAATATGTAGTAAGAGATGATGTGTATGTTTGTCGGTCATGTGTTTTAGTACATGTTCAATCTTTTCATTTTCCTAATCTAATATGAGACGTGTCCAGGAGGTTGTGACTGTGTTTCTATCTATTTTAATCTGGAATTGAATGTAAAGTACCATAATATATCTCCTGGGGAGGGAGGGAGGGAGGGAGGGGGAGAGAGAGAGAGAGACTCCCTCATTTATCAACCTAACGTAGAAACCAGCGCAGATATGAGCGCAGAAATCCTCTTACGACAGACTTCACGTGAGATTCATGAAACGTTCGTACCCACCAATCAGAGCGTAAGAATGGTCGTACAATCATAAATGCAGCGGCTGGAAATTAATTTAAATATCATTCCCCAATATATTCTCGGTTTGAGAAGCGGCATTTTGCAGTTTAAGCTGCAGTAACGTGTGTCCTATTTGGCAGCCTGAAAACTGGTATTAGGCTGTAGGAAGAATGCGGAATAGAAAGAGATCACTGATGCGGTCAACAGTGTCGCCGTAGTAAATTGGACTCCAGCTGAAGTTCATTTATACATCCTTGATGCTATACTCCTAATAGTAGCCTACTCTATAGGCTTATATTGCAATCTCTTAGGCCTACATGTAGGTGGACCTATATTTCAATGAACACACGATAGTGGATTTTGTGCAGTGTTTTTTTTATGTTATTATTTTTTTCGTGAGTCAGAGCCAGGCAACAGCTGTGAGTCAGAGCGTGTCTCCTGTGCACCCTGCAAAACTTGGGTACACGAGGTCAGACCAGACGTGAGATTTTATCGCACCTACGCTCACGTTCAAATTGATAAAGGCCAAGCTTTTAGAAGAAAATGCGGTCACAGCAGGTCAGTTTCAGACCACAAACCTACACACACATACACTCTCAGACCCAGAATGGACAGATCATGTTACCCTCTCACACAGGTCAGACATGATTGCTTTCCTCTCCCTTAATGCAATTCCCTTTGATCTGCATGATATGACTGCTGTTATGACTGTTGTTCCAGGAAGTGTGTGTGTGTGTGTGTGTGTGTGTGTGTGTGTGTGTGTGTGTGTGTGTGTGTGTGTGTGTGTGTGTGAGGGGTAGCAGGTACAGAAAGGGACCTAGTGGAAAAGGTTATGGTTTTGCTTAGATTTACACCCTTAAATGGACCATTTGTATATCAACCCCGCTGTGTTACCTTGAATTCCTGCAGACAACTTTGCTTTTGTTGCACACCTCCGCGGCGAATCCGACAACAGATCAAATCTTTAAGGAATTGAAGTAATTCCATACACTCGGTCGTACTGTATGTATTTTCCCAAACCCATGCTTTTTTGCTAAAAATCTCACCATATTAAAACACTACTAACGCTTGCCTGCACACGACAGTTGTTTAGTCTCTAGTCAGTTCCAATTGGAATAGGAAGTATTAAAGTTATTATTTTCCTAAGCCATCTGTATTTACTCTCTCAAACTGTGAGGTCAACCCAAGCACACCATCAACATGCACTCACCATACATATACAACATTAAATACATTATCTTCTATTACTTCACTATTGTACTATGATCCACTGTTATCAGCATAAATCCCTTCCTTGATAAATATTGCAGGCAGCTTTTCTAAAAGATTAATGAACTACCGTCTCGCTCCAGCGGTCAGAGGCAACATCCTGTGGCCACGTCCCTTCACTAATTCCATTAAGAAACTGTTCTGTTTGGATAAACCCTGCTATGGTATCTTGCGCACGCTAACTGTTGTTTGACTTAGAGCATAAAATCATGCAAAATCAGAGGCTGAGACCGAGTACATATGGCATTAGGAGATCACCACCTTGATGGGATTCACATGGCCCTGTGCTGTTAATGGGAGGGCATGAGTGGATTGGGAATGGAGACATGATTAATGGGTGTAGCAGTCCTTAAAAACAGCTTTCATTTAAGATAAAGGTCAGTTCCCTTCTGGGCGAGACCCTTTCCTAAACAAGTAGCTGTGAGTGAAAATAAACCGCTGCCATTTGAAACAATGACGGCAGATAAAGGGCCCTCATATTCATCACCGACGGGCGCCATTGATCTCAGAGCCAAAGTAATGCCATTATGGGCTGCAACAGCTGCAGTGGCATTTGGTCTCACATTGCATGCATGTGTGCCACCACTGCATGTCTGTTTGCCCTGCACTACACCCTCTCACAAAGTCTCCATTTTTCTCTCAATATCACTCTGTCACCTTTCCCCCTTTCTGTTCTATCATCCGTCATGCTTCACAGTGTTCATGCACAGAATGCAGAACACTGAATATATCTCTCTGTATTTACCACACATGTACATGCTCCCCCCGCCACCCCTCTTGGCATGGCATCAGACAGAGGGAGTGATCTGGTTTGCATTTCTCAGCAGGGAGGCAGACCAGCTTTGGCCTCTCTGTCAACATATGAAATGAAATCGGATGCCGGGGACGCCTGTCTCTGAAATTGGAATCACTCAACCGTGTGCAAGAATAAACCTGGGCTATATTCTCCTATCTCACCAATCGAGAAGCGCATCCATTCCCAATATCATTCCATCTCTATTGAATAATAACAAAGGTCTTTTCAATTCTCATTAAGGACTTTTTCTCCCCAGTAAACTTCTATCCAAACACAGAAATAATGTGATTTCTTCACAGCTGGCTGATAAACCTGCTAATTATGCATGGCTCCCAGTCAAAAGCCCATTGATGTTTTTGTGTGTCTTCTTTCTTTCTCTGCTCTTGTTTTGCCTTGCCTCCAAGATGAATGGGTGGAGCTGTAGGGCTTGGGACACTCATGCATATCGTATGGGCTCTCACACACACATACACACACAAAAGGCAAGGCTGCCACAAAGAGGCTAGCCATGCAGAAATGAGAGGTGATGTCACACATCTGGATTCCCCCCAGCCGTGCTGGTAAAGGGCAGGGCAGCCCCTCATGACAGCCCCTCAGCACCAGCATGACAACTAACTGCGCTTTAAGACACGCGTCAGGCGTTATTGTGGACAAGATGGTTGCCTTATTTTTCTGCCCCCGTTTACCTGAGGAAGGTCTGCTGTTACTGTCTGTCAGATCAAATTGTTGTTTCTGTCGGTCTCGAAATGGGCCTAATGGGCTGGAAGGAGACGTTGACATGGTTACAGATCCCTGGTACCAGAGGTGGTTTGTCAAGCTGTAATGGTGCCTCCTTTTTATTGAATGTGACGTCTTGGCTACAATGTAACTGATAAAATAATCATTTTTCAGCAGAAATACAAACACTAGTCCTCCTTCTTTAAGGTAATGGGTATGTCACCAGTGTTGGAATGAAACAAAGTACAAATACTTAGTTACTGTACTTAAGTAGACTTTTCATGTATATCTGTACTTTATTTATATTTCTGGAAACTTTTACTGATACATCACTGCATTTCGTAGATAAAATGTATACTTTTTCTCCAAAACACATTGTTCATAAAAATCATCGTTACTGCAAAATACAATTAGAAGATATTTGTTATGGCTCCTGCACACTGCCTGCCTGCGTGGCGTGTCCGTTTTTATTTCGGTTGTTAACAGGTTAGAGCTTACACACTGCATGATACGCACGTCTCAGGCGCGGCTCGAGGGCGTGCTAGTGACTGGACGACACCTATTTTTCGCACGATTGGACTACGTTGGAAGCGTTTCCAGGCAAAATAGAATAGGAAAAGTATGACATTTTGACATACATTTAATAATTGACATGTTGATGTTTGAAAGTGTCTAGGTTTTGACATAAATGCAGATATAAATGTAATTTAAAAAACGTAATAAATAATTACCGATGCCAATATTTCAAATATTGCACCTGTCAATACAGAACAAAAATCGTGACCTGTACACAAAATAAAGAAAATTGTGACCTCTACACGAATCAATAAAACAAAATAATGTGACTAATTTCATGAACTGGCGTGAGACCTGGTTGGCCTTTCATATCAGAAATCCCAGTTCTTCAGTGTCCCAAGTCATTCATATAAAAATGCCTCACAATTGTAAAATGTGGGCTTTTTCTTCAGTATTAAAGTGTTTTTAGGGTTTAACAAATCATTGATGTGTAATTTAGGTTCATGTTCAAGGAATCATATGAAACCAAAAGTCAAACCACATCTCACGTTCTGTTTATCCTCTCCACGCCAGGCAACCCAGAAAGAACCCCAGCTCCATCTCCCAGGACGCGTGGGATAAAGCTTCCCCGCCTGGCGAAGGCTTCCAGACAGCAAAGGACAACCCCAGGTACTCCAGCTACCAGGGCTCCAGGAACGGCTACCCGGGCGGCGGCGGGGTCAACGCCAGAGTCCTTCTGGAGGCCCAGGAGCTCCTGAGGCAGGAGCAGAGGCGGCGAGAGCAGGAAGCCAAAGGGAAGCTAATGCAGGAAAGCATCGGTCACAGCAGCTATGAGGCGTACCCTAGAGCGCACCTGAAGGACCCAGCTTCCCCCAAGGGTCCGTACCGGCATGATGTGCCACCTTCGCCCTCGCAGTTAGCGAGGCTTAATAGAATTGGGTCAGAGAAAGGAAGACTTTTTTATTCTTGAGGAGTATTGTTGGACTGGTGGATGAAAAGCTGAAGAGAGAACTTGTGCTTCGAAAGGGGGTCTACCTTGAAGAAACAAAAAGGTGGACGCTACAAATCTTGACAAAGGGACAACCTAGAGGACTTCTAGCTTAGCGATGATCCTAGAGGTAACCAGATGTGAAGTGTACTCAGTATGTGGGTCTTTGTTTTCAATCCCTCGCTGTGTCGATGACCTTTACCAGTCAGTCAGTCACCCTCCTACAGATTTGAGACGCTCAGTGCCTTCTCTGCGCTCACCAATACAACGCTTGTTCACAGTCGTCCAGGACTCTGATTCATCGAGATCTGGCACCGGCATGTGTTGACAATCAAATGGGCAGACAGGCAAGCGAGTGGGCTTTCTTTAGAGCCCATGGGGAGGCGTAAGTTTGGGTGTGAGTTTGTGTGTGGGCATGTGACAAGGTTGCATGTTTCACAATCACGTACATGTGTCGTGGCGTCACAAAGTGTCCCGTGGATGACTGGTCCCATCGGTCTCAAATCATCCTTTCTTCACTTCGCTAAAGTTAACATTCAACCCCATACCGGCACTGCCAGCATTTCACTGCATTCTGTTTTCTCTACTTTCACTGTTTTCTCCTCAGCGATCAAGCTCTTTCACTTGAGTACTCCCCGTGGAGAAGGAAAGACAAGGCAAAGTGTATGAAAGAAGCAGGGCACACTGTTTGTGTTATTAATAAAAACGCCCCTCTCATAAATGATTCATATCGTGTGTTATCTCCATGGAGGAGACCCAGGCAGAGAGGGTAGACAGCTCTGACTCTCTGGCCCGCCCGCCTGTCTGTCTGGAACTCTGGCTCCTCTCCTTCTCGACACCTCTCTGTTCATTACCTTTCTTTCTTCTACCTCAACGCCCCCCACCTTTATCCTCCTCTCCGCTCCTCGCTCATCTCCCACCTTCCTCTCATCTCATCTCCCCCTGCCCCTCCCCCCTTACTCTTCCCCCTGGTACCCGCCACCACCCTCCTCCCTGCCTCCCGAGTTAGGCTCTACACTGAATTTTTCATCACAAGCCACCTGCTGCCTGCCAGAGCCAAAGAACGCTGCCACCAGAGGAACCGACAGAGGGCCTGGCTTCTGACATAAAGGGAGGAATGAGAGCAACAACAAAAAAGAGGCAGAATAAAGATGGGTGGATAGACAATAAGCCTGCCAGTGTGAGATTAGCTGGTGCTTTTCTTCTGTTTAACAAAAGGCAAAATTGTCTTCAGGAGTTAATTGCTTTTAATTGCTTTTTGTATTGCTACATTTTGAAGCATTTAGCTGACACTCTTCTCCAAAATTTACAGAAATTCTCCTTAGAACTGCTTATTTCCACACAAAAAAAATAGATTTTAATGAAACATTTCAAAGTGTGGTCTGTGAATTATCCAGAGTAGAGCTTTGTCACAGGTGTAGCACAAAGTTCCAGACCCCATAGGCATTTATTCTCTGTGGGCCCTCCCTGTATCCACAGCTATATTTATTCATTTGTGGGCCCTCCTCACATGAGGACCATGTATACTCAATCCCCCCCCCCCGATCCGACGCCCTTGGACTTGCTCACCATAGAAAGTGGCACTGCAATGTTCATCTGCAAGACCACACAAATTAGGCGGTGCAAAAACATTGCTGACATATTGGCAGGGCCAGAATAATAATGATCACAATAGCTCTCCGAGTTAGCTAGCTTGCTAAAGTAGGTTCACGTTTATTCAAAAGACGTATTTGTACCATCGACTCCCGTCTTATAGCTGTGCGTCTTTAGGGATGTAGTTGATACTACAACAGAGGGGATAAAAGCAGACAGTGCGACTCAACTAGTAGTACAACTCAATAGCGTCCTCCATTTTGGAGGATTTGCTTGGCAAAAGGAGAACGTGAGGACAATGTATGATATTCATTTGACCTCCACTCTATTAGAGTGGAGACAGAAATGTCAAAACCTGGACAAATTAAACCCAAACTAAATCTATGTTCTTCTCATCTCTGTAAACCGACCCTTCAAAACAAAAATGATGCTTACTCAGTGGCATGTTGTAGTCATAGGTCGGAAAGAATACCTTGGGCATTGATGCATAAAAATCCCAGCCCACCACTGTAATTGTTGCAGTAGGCTTCTCCCAGTCAGAACCTTCCCCTCTTTGACATCACTAATGTTTAGGACATGACTGCCTCCGCCTACAAGTGAACAAATGAGACCGAGCTGAGGTTGAACTTCAAACGAAAGGGAAATAGTAAAAGGTGGCCATCATCGAGCTGAGGTAAACAAACGGGGGCTGTGTAATTGCCCTTCACTCCTACACACCCAATATGCAGAGGGAAGCTGCATGACATACATCATCTCCTGTTGGTTAATGAAGGCCCTCGCCGGGAAAGTTACAGGCTTAGTAGGGGAAATATATGATGAACGCGAAAGTAAGACGATGAAGAAGAAAGGACTTTTAATGGCATTATTCCAATGTATAACCCTGTATTTTAACCTGAGGAATGTTCACAATACAATGTTTTAAGCTGAAATTACCTTTCTGCATTATGTATGTACTTTTTGTGTATGACACAAACGCACTACAGGATGGCCCCTTGCCAATGTGTTTTTAAATCCACGCTACAATGGGGCTGATGAAAACTGTTAGCAAGTAGGAGACAAACCGTGCAGGTGAGGGTAAAATATATCTCCACTCAGTGATTTTCAGTAAAAAGTGTTTGGTTGTAGCGGCCGGCGCTTCCTGCTGTGAACACTATGCGTCTCGAAATGCAGAGTAACACGGTAAGAAGGCTGTATTCGACCTGTGTTCTGAAAGTTGTAGACTTTGGGGTCTGATATCGATAAGTGCCTGTTATTATATCACAATGTTTTACACAAAGAGGGACACAATGTGATTTGTTTCGATGACACTTTTTAAACATTTTTAATGTCATATTAAAATGTGTCATTTTTTTTGGGGTACTCCTTCCTGAAGCTTTTTGTTTTTTAAATTTTATTTACAAGAGCCAACACGTGACGAGCGGTTATCTGTGTATTTGTATCCCGTTTGACATCGCCTTCAACCATGCTGTACCATGATGTGTTTTAAAGTATAAAAAGCAATGGAAGCTGATGTGCAATTGTTTTGTTTGTTTTTTCCCAGAAAACTTTTACATGATATATTAAGAAATGTATACAGACACTTTTCCTGTACATATCAAATTTAGAATAAAATGGACGGCTGTTCCGTCCTGTTTGCAACCTCTGCCTGTTCAACCTTTCCTTTCCTCAACGCCCGGCATCAAATAAGTCTTGGATTAGGCAGAAGGGACTCTTTCTGCTGTCAGATGTCAGATCTGTCAGGTCTACTTGCTGATGTCTTCATCTGAGACCAACAGAGAAGTTGACGGATACAAAAGAGATAACATACGGGGGGGAAACATCATTAATTCCTTTGGGAGAATCATGCAGCAACAACTGTCTCCCTGCATAGCCGATCGGTTGAACACCGTTGTGTTTCCTGTTATTAAGTCCGACCTCATTCCCATTGTCCCTCACAGGGGATCTGTTGAGCAGCTCCCTGCTACTGTTTTTGTTCTGAAGGCCAAAGGTGACGTCCTAACCAAATACCATTAATTCTCCTTAAGCCAACCGGCTGTATGTGTTGGAAGACGCTGATAGATGAGAACAGAGGGAAAAGAGGTGGAAGCTGAGATATCCCTTTGCTTCATCCTGTTCTTTTATCCTTCACGGCAGTCTGTTCTTTTTAGTGACTTCATGGTGTGTGTGTGTGTGTGTGTGTGAGAGAGAGAGAAATTCAGGGAGTTCATTCTGAAAATTGTGTCACCATGCCTTGGTCAGATTCAACCTTCAGAGCATTTCCTTTAACTGTGTACTAAGGAAACACACACACACACACACACCGGTGTTTGCATTAGTGAGGTCATCTGGCACGCACCAGCGTGAATGTACAAGAACACAGGATGCTGTTTCAGTTGACTCAGTCCTTGTTACATTGGTATTTAAATACTGATGGAATATGGAACATGCACAGTTCCTCTCTGGTGGACCACAGTTCATGTGAGACATTACATGTATGTGAATGTGTGCGGCTTTGATCTCTTAGGTCTCTTTTTGCACTTATCTTTATGTCACATGTTGCATACTATAGAGCGAGTCATACTGTTTTTACCCCAGGGACAGTTACAGTACTGATCTCTGCAGGGTAAATCCAGACAGCTAGCTAGACTATCTGTCCAATCTGAGGACTATGGTTACCTGGTCCTCAGATCTCTGCAGGGTAAATCCAGACAGCCAGCTAGACTATCTGTCCAATCTGAGGACTATGGTTACCTGGTCCTCAGATCTCTGCAGGGTAAATCCAGACAGCTAGCTAGACTATCTGTCCAATCTGAGGACTATGGTTACCTGGTCCTCAGATCTCTGCAGGGTAAATCCAGACAGCCAGCTAGACTATCTGAAAGAAAATGCCTCTGCACTCAATTGGATAGACCTACAACCAATCAGAGCAACAAATAGATTTACAACCAATCAGATCAACAGATAGACCTACAACCAATCAGAGCAACGGTGAGACCTACAACCAATCAGAGCAGCGGATACATCTACAACCAATCAGAGCTAGACTATCTGTCCAATCTGGGACTTAGTTCTGCTGGTCCAGGCTTGCAGAACTAATGAATTAAGTACAAATTAGCAAATGTTAGCATGTTAACAGGTTAAACTAAGATGGTGAACATTATACCTGCTTAACACTAGCGGTGTCATAGTTAGCATGTGAGAATGCTGTGCAGGCCTCACAGAGACAGCAGGGATGTAGTCTTGTTGTGTGAGGTAATACAATGCAATAAAATATGGATTTCTATTGTTATCAATGACCAGATATTCCAGTAGATCTTCTGAAAGAATAGGTATGCACCATGTGTGGATAGAACTGCATGCAGATCAGATTAAGGGTGAGACCTACAACCAATCAGAGCAGCGGATACATCTACAACCAATCAGAGCAACAGAGTATATGATTGTGGGCGGGGCTTAGTTCTGCTGGCATCCAGGCTTGCAAAACTAATGAATTAAGTACAAATTAGCAAATGTTAGCATGTTAACAGGTTAAACTAAGATGGTGAACATTATACCTGCTTAACACTAGCGGTGTCATAGTTAGCATGTGAGAATGCTGTGCAGGCCTCACAGAGACAGCAGGGATGTTGTCTTGTTGTGTGAGGTAATACAATGCAATAAAATATGGATTTCTATTGTTATCAATGACCAGATATTCTTTTATTTTTCAGTATGATCTTCCATGAAATAATAGGTATGCACCATGTGTTTGGCGCATGTCCAGAGTCTGCATGCAGAAGTTCCTTTGATTAAGGAGTTGTTTGTTTCTCTTGGGTCCATCTACACAACCGCCATGTTTCCATTACCGTGCCGAAACCTGTGATCTGTCACCAATAAAACCCCCCCGACAGGGGATTCTCTTTGTGGAACCTTCGCCTGCTTCATCTGCCAAAAGCTGCACACTGAGATTCAGAATGTTCTGTGGAATGGCAGCTCTCCAATGCGAGAATTATCCTCAAGATTTTTCTTTATTAACGGTAAACATCAGGCTAATGTGTTTCGGCATAAAAGCTTTCATCACAGCATCATATTTATGACACGTTGCCAGGTTTTTATAATGCCTGTGACAAATTATAAATAGTCTACATGAGTCTAGGTGCTGCTTTGCATTAGAAAAACCTTAAACACACTAACCTTAAACCCACTAACCTAATATAAGCAATAACATCTTTAACAAGCTTTATGTATGGAGTCCAAAGTGTGCCACTTTTTTTTTCATCAATTAAGATAAACATTAAAAGAAGCTAATTAAAATTGAAAAAATAAATTTGCAATTAAATGATGCCTTGAAGTCAAGTAAAATATTAAAACAAAAATGTTTACATGCCTTTAAATGATTAAGTAATAATTGAATTTCAATATGTTGCACAACTAATTTAAAATACTTGTCAAATGGACTTTTTATTTTATTCACTAATATGTTTGCCAATTAAATTTGATCTTGCAATTAATTAGTTTTCTGCTTTTATACTTTTATACTTAGACTTAATTTAAAGATGTGCCACATTAAAACTTAATTAATCCCTACCCAAAGAGCTGCTGCATGAGCTCTGATTGGCCAGCTGTTATGTTGGTGGGGACCAATCATAACGTACTGTAATGAACTGAGTATTCAATGCATACTCTAAATGCAAATGCAATTGATAAAATCACAATTACTATTAAAAGTCATCAGTTAATTATTTAAATTTGAATCAAACGAGAAACTCGTTATGCATTTATGTTGTAGCTCTTTCAGTAATCTCACAACACCCAGGACCTGGTCTCACGGAAGCATTTTAACACCTTGATGACAACCCATTGACGGACACACAATGAGTATAACCTTCTTTATTGTTTCTCATTTTCTTTTAGCTGCGCCGCAACATTTTAATACGCTCCACGTCACCCCCCCCCGGAGCAACATCACGGCTCATTTCACCCGCAGCCCTTTATGTCACAGAGCACAACAAGAGGCTGCTAGACATTTTATTTTACAGCCACTGCTGCCATCCGTGCACCGTGTCGCCATTAACGGAGCTTATTATTATGTGTAATGTCACGCTCTCCTTGCATGGGGGGGGGGGATGCGGTTTAGCTGTTGAGCTTACTGGGCGGCCAGATGAGCGCCTGTTCGGAGCGAGGTGACACCTGTTTCTGCTCACTTGGTGAGTGTATTTTTCCTTCGGCATTCATGTCGAAGATGGAGAGCCCACCGATGACACCATCCTTCTGGAATTCCGGAGAGGAAGCTGGAGAAGTTGCAAAAGAGGGGAAAGACATGGGATCGTAAATCAAGCTGGGAGACAAAACTAACTGAGGAAGTTCTCCAGATTTAAGCTCCTTTTCCACTTGTCGGGACATCTGGAAAGAGTCTTTTTTACTATAGTTCATGAAGTTTTGACCTTCCCAAAAATCACACGGACTCACCAATCCTGTGGATGCGTGTTGTTGACATATAACATGAATTGTTTGTTCAACTCTGCAAAAGCAGCCAATCACATTGACTTTTCTAAAATAGTATTATAATCTGTAGAGAATGTGAGGAATGTGTTTTGTACTTTTGACTTACCCTCCTACAGCAAGTTTCCTGCTGCTGTTAGCCTAGCAGGTATTTGGTGTTTTCATAGAGCATGTTTTAGCTGTTTTGCAATATGAAACTAAGCTCTTTTAATTGCCTTGCTTCTCCTGGTGAACATTATGCAACAAAGATCCATATCTGCAGAGACAGAGAAGCTAAGCAGCCATTTTCTTGATTTCAAAGCTTTATCCTTCCTAGGGGACTTCATTGGAGGTAGTAAAATGTTTGTTTTCTCCTGGACATTCAGCCTGGACCATCTGTCTGCTTAAATTTAGGGGGACATTTGGGGTAATGGTAGCTTATGTGCATACAGCTTCACATATAAAGCTAAAGGGAGAATTCAAAGATGCAGAGGAAAGGACTTTGAAAAGAAACAAAACAAGAAGAAGCCCCAAAGGAAAAGTTAAAGTTGTCAGGGTGGCCAAGTCCAAAAAACAAATAAAACCCAGCACTGTCATCAGCACAGAAAGGCTAAACTAGGCCCATATGAAACCAGACTTTATTTTATTAACATTATACCAATAAACTCCCCGAATGAGAAAGCACAGAAAGGGAAAAAACTATTTCAAGGAGCCCCAAATCCTCCTAGCATTGAGTCCGACAGTGTCCTATTCAACTTCCCATGAAATGACTCTAACACACCGCTCTCCTCTGCTTAGCCCCACTTAGCCATGACCCCCCACCCATCCCTCTCCCCGTCCCTAGATCTGATGTCTCCTGTAGCTGGACACTGAGCTGTCTGATACTGGCAGGTTCCCAAGTCAACCTCCAAAAGGATGAGATCTCTGTGGTACCCTGGAGGATCTCTGATCTGAAAGGAATGACATATATGAGTCAAATAAATGTTATGCATTTAGTTTTAGGAAGGCCATAACCCTCCCTAGCCTAGTTATTAAAACGAGTGGGACCTACTCAGAGCTACTAAGAATTACAACCATCCAGCTCACATGATGTCAAATCTCTGCCGAGGAAGAGAGCATTACTTCCTGACGCTGACAGTTATCATCCAGTAGTTTCATTTTTCTTTCCATTTCTGGTGTGAGCAGATCTTTGAGTTGATTCCCTAAAGCCAGCAGACTGGATGTTTTCAGTGGCAAATGTACAGTAAAGTCTTTCATGAACCGAAGATAGGTTGTATCAATATTGTTTTGTCAATTATGAATGGAGAGTGGTCAAGTCGGACAGCTTCCAGCCGATTCCAGGAGTCACAGAAACACTCACATCCTGTTAAGTCTGATTTAATTAAATGTTATCAGACCCATATATCAGCATGTACACAGTCTCCAGTTGTTACTATTAAGACAAAGTAGCTATTAAAATGCTCTACATGCAATCTGTTGCTGATTTTAATTAACAACACTGTAGATGATCTGTAGTCTTAACAGATTTTATCTCTCTGACTTCTAATAATTTAACAAAAATATTTGACAAAACTCCTACCTAAAATGCAGTTTTACAGAATTTAATTTCAGACATTTACTAAAAAAAATGTTTAAGTCATTAGGTTTCCATTAAAGTCAATGTGTGATGACGTGCTGTTGACAACGACGTACAGAAACACGGCCGACGACCATTTTCCTAAATATAGAAAATCCACGCATGCATGTAATATATTTTTCCACAATGTGCTGTCAATTTAGGTTGTAGTCGTCCACTGGTTTCAACACAGTGATTTAAATTAGATATAAATGTTGTGTACTGTTGCCAGTAACAAGTCAACCAATTCAAGTCAAGTAGGCCTGTGTTTTGAGCTCTTGTACAAACTGTAGCGAGAAAAGTAGTGTTTTGGGGGTGTCCTTTGTCATTGTGGCCTCCATGTTTTCACACACCGCTCAACAGTCGGTGGCAGTCATGGCAACATGTTGTTATGCCAAACGCCAATACAACAGAAGAAGAAGAACACGCATCCCGACCATGTGAACGCTGGCAGTTGGAAAAACAACACATTGATGGGGGCGGTCCCTGATATTCCCAGGTAGCAGGAACGCACCTTCAGACCTCAAAACTGGTTGAGTTGGGAGTGTAAAAAAATTAAAATGGAGTATAATTTTGACATTGCTGATGCTCCCACATAATATTTTTGTATTTGAGCCACTCTAATCAGTCAGGCTCACCACAGCTGCTGTTCTCTGCAAATGAGGAAGCAATTTTCAAGCCCACAGGAGGTAAGTGTTTCCTTTTTAACCTTTGAGGTCTAAGGGCATTTTCACATATCTTCTTAAATTGACCTTTTTTACATATAACTGATCCCTATGTGTTTTATATCAAAATTTTCAGAATAAAATCAGCTTTCCATTTAGTGAGGCCCAATTATTTTACAGAGCAGTGTGTGAAGAGATAATTTGCTGAAGCTGGAACGTTGTTTTTAGGTAGAAGTTTTGTCAAAACATAGTTTGGACACGCCGGTGCGTCTTTTGTCTGCGGAGGGTTAAGCTAGACTGTCTGTCCAATCTGAGGACTATAGGCTCGTTCGAGATGCATCAAGTCTGCGCAGAATCGATCGGCGCCCGTTGCATGCCGGTTAGATTTGTGTCCAACTTGACCCCGATTTGCTCTGACGTGATGCACACGTGGGCAACGGAAATCTCACGAGAGCAAGGCGGTCGCAGTTCTGAGACGCAGGCAGCGCGGTTGCTTTTGACTGACTGCAAGACCCAGGCGGACCCAGAGCATGCTGGGAAACGCCGGCTTCTCAGCTGATTTAACAGCTGATTGGTTTACAACATGATGACGTTTTATATAAACTTTTTATTGTTTTTTAAGGAGGGATTTTCGTTGCTATTTGTCTGATTTAAAGACTTATTCTGTACAGAACACACGTTGTGTGGCTGATAGTGATGTTAAGAAGTCAGAGAGACTAAATCTGTTCAGATCACTGATCATCTACAGTCTGTTGTTAATAAAAATCAGCAACAGATTGCATGTAGAACATTCTGATAGCTAATCTGTCATAATTAAAACAACTAGAGAGTGTGTACCAGCTGATATGTGGGTCTGATTATATTTTATTAAATCATCACACCATAGTGTTTTTGTCACTTCCTGTTCAGTCTGAAGGCTGCTGGAATCGGATGGAAACTGTCCGACTTTACCGCAGCTTTTTGTCCCCGCCCCCTGCTGCTGCTGCCTGCTCTTGTCTACTTTACAGGCGAGGCGCAGTTCATCTCGAATGAGCCTTATGGTTACCTGGTCCTCAGATCTCTGCAGGGTAAATCCAGACAGCTAGCTAGACTATCTGTCCAATCTGAGGACTATGGTTACCTGGTCCTCAGATCTCTGCAGGGTAAATCCAGACAGCTAGCTAGACTATCTGTCCAATCAGAGTCTCTGTTGACGACTACAGCTAAAACTTCTGAACGTACACATGTTCCACCAAAACAAGTTCCTTCCTGAGGTTATTTAGCAGAGGCACCGTGGCTCCGTCCGGAGCCGTCCAAGACAATCGTGATTGGTTTAAAGAAATGCCAATAATCTAGAGCAGGTTTTTCTCCCATCCCAGAATGCTGTGTGGACTAGCCAGACCCTCTAGCCAGGCTATTCTTCTTCTGACTGATGTTCAGTCTCAGATTCTAAATAAGTTGCTGCTTTGTAAACTCAGTTTGGGGCTTGCTTGTGTCTGTTGATTGACAGCTCCATCTCTCCCTGCTCAGATGACCTGTTGATCCACTGTGCTGTTGCTCCAGGCAGGGTGGCCCGAGTCTGAACTTGTGCTGCTCTGTTGCGCTTTACTTCTACTCACCCTCTGTTTCCTGTCCTCGTTTTCACCGTCCAGTAAATGGGCAGAAAAATATTGCAAATAAAGGAAATGACCTTAGGGTCCAGGCCGCGGTTTTATTAGACAGAGACAAGTGTAGGGTATACGGTGGAACCAGATGCTGTGTGATCAGACAGCAGAGGAGATAAGGGGAACGAAGGGGAAAGTAGCACCACCTGTGGAGGGAGGTGCCGCCGTTGGTGACCATCTGGTACAGGTGCTAAAAGTAATAATCATATGCACATGCTATGTGTGTGTGTGTGTGTGAGAGAGAGAGCCAGAGAAAGATTGATTGTTTTTTCTGGTTTGTAGATGACATCAATGGCTACCGCTATTCTACATTTGAATTCTATATATGAAAAGATCAACATAGCATCTTTTAGCAGACCTTTTAGACCAAAGGGGTTGACAGCGTGTAGGAGTATAGGTTTGATCAGAGAGAGAGCATGCAAATGTGTTTGAGGGAAACGACTGAATATATTGAGACATTTATCTGTATGTGTGTGTATGTGTCTGTGAGTGTACTGCACAATAGTATCTCTGAGTTTGCACACATCAAATTGTTTCCTCTCTTCATCCCACCTGGTGATTTGAGGTGCTGATAAAAAAGGGACTGCTTCATGATTCATCTTTTTTTTTCCGTGCTTCTATTCATCTTTAGCAAGTCTTTATTTCCAGTTGAGTGGTGACCAGACAGGGGATCGTCTTTATCCTTTTTCTATGTGTAATGTCAGAAGCCGCAGTGCGACACTCACTGCCGGTGAGCTTCCTCTCTAGTTCACATTCCTTTTTTGGAGCCTGTTCATTCACCACAATAGACTTGTGGATCAACCCCAAGCAGAGTGTGATTAATGCTGAACCACTGGACAAGGTGTCATCCTCTCTCTTTGTCTCATCAGTCATCTGACCCTACTGGATGTTAATTACGTCTTACGTCTCTACCGTGACCCGTCAGATGGTCCATTTTTGTTTCAGGCGTCACACGGATACCCAATCAGAACCTGAGAAAAACCTGTTTTGCTTCCTTTTGTGTTTTTGACAATGAGATGCGTAGATGTAGCGCAGGGCGGACAGGGAGTGAGTTCTGTGATGGTGCTAGTAGGGATGAAGATTAATGACAGCGTCAGGCCTGTGTCTCCTGTTTAATAATGCTTATTCATCACTGTCTCCGCACGCTGTCGGCCCTGCACTCAGCAAACACACACACACACACACACACACACACACACACATACACACACTTCATAACCAAAATGACAGATTATTTTTCCAACTGCTTATTTGCCACCTACAGTTTATGCAAGTGTGCGTGTGCGTGTCTGTGCATGTGTGTGTGAGCAACCTGACATGTAAAGTCCCCGACTGTGTGTGCTCCTCAAAGTATTTCCTACCTCCTAGTATTTCCTGCAGTGATCTGAGTTTAAGTAGATTTGCATACAGATCCACAAATCAATACTATCGCAGGGACTTGTGGAGCATGTGTAAACATCTTTTGTGTGATATGAAAGCGTGGTGCACAAGCACATGCCTCGCAGAAGAGATGAAAGGAGGCTAGAACTGAAGAGAAAGAATGGAATGGGGGAAAAATAAGGGACCTCTGGCCCTCCACTGCTGTGCAAATGAAAGCCATTTTGTCTTCAGTGTGTCTGCTCTCCTCCTTTCCCTCTCGCTGTGTGTGTGTGTGTGTGTGTGTGTGTGTGTGTGTGTGTGTGTGTGTGTGTGTGTGTGTGTGTGTGTGTGTGTGTATTGCCCTCTTTCTCTATTGGCTTCCACTTTTCTCGCACAGACATTTCTCTTCCTAATGGAAAATAAAGACTGGAGAGTGGCCAAGATAGGGGCTCAGAATGAAAAACATGGAGTCAGTGACCTGAGGCCAAACCCTGTCCATCTGGGCCCCAAAGCCTGAATCAACCCACCGCTTCTCCTCCTCTGCCATTGATATAGATGTTAAAACGATGTTGGGGAAAGGGGTCGGAGGGTTTCAGGGATTTTCTCCGGCTGTAGAAATAATTTTTTTAATTTGTAAATGTAAGACAAATCAACCCTTCATCCATATCTGACAGGAACTTTCCATCGTGCCTCTGCGTCTCTTCAAATCTCTGATGGGAATGGTTCTTGCTGTGTTATCTGTTGGAAAAAGTAGCTTTTATCAGTTTACCCAAAGTTTGTGCTACTGTTGAAAGATAGGCGCTGGATAAAATGACTGTGGAACAACTGAGATTTCAATCAATGAAAGTGCTCGAAGTGCTGCAGGATCAATTCTAAGTAGCCACAGCAAATCTGCATGCTTATCTTGAAGTAAGTATACCTAAGTATAGTTTCTTTTTAAGTATAGTCTTTTTAAGTATAGTTTCTTTGCAAGTCCTTTGCAAAGAATCAGTTTTTTACAGTCACGGGGGGGGGTTAGATAAGATTCCCCTTGATTAAGGCAGCTTTATGTGCAGAAATCTTGACCTGATTGGATTTTACTCACAGTTTCTTCATATTCTCTGCTATCTTCCTTTAAATCTTTGTCCGCCCAGCCTCCAGTATTTAGCTCGCCCACCACACCATCATTGTCCAGATTTGGCCACCGCTCACGGCATGTAATGGCTGAGAGGGTTAGCCTGCGCTTAGCCCACACATCCAGCTTATCTCAGACTGCAGGGACCCAATGAAACAAAAGGCTGAATACGGGATTTGGCGCTAGGGAGACTGTGGCTAACAGTTCTCCGTCTAGCATACACGCTTTTCCTGATAGCTTATTCAATCACATACTGCGTGCGGGCTGTGGTTCCTTGTGTGGCTCCACAGATAGAAATGGTCCCAAACTCTGTAGTCTGGTTTGCAACTTTAAGCAAAAGTGTAATTCTTAAGTCTTTTCCTCCCACTGGGGTCAGACGGGGTTAAAATGTATGCATTAGAACACAACCATTTGGAAAATATACCTAATTTACTGTAAAATTTCAATCTCCCCGTGTGAAGTGAAAATGCATATGAAAGGTTTTTATTATGTAGGATATAGTCTCACATTGCCAGCTCCATCTCCACAGTGCTGTGCAGTTAGGTCTGGCTACACAGAAATTCATTCAATCAGCGACTAGGCCTGCAAGGTTGGGGGGCAAATCTGAATCAGGATGTTTAGCTTAGAACTGATTTCATGATTCTCTGCCACGATTTTTTGTAATGTTTATTGCACACATGAACCATGACAAAAAACAAATTGGTAGTACCAAATATAGATTTATTTTGACACCTAAAGCACATTGCTCATCACCACAAGCCTTTAACCATAGAGGCCTTGATGAAGAGAAGGGGGGGGGCATCGCAGTGCTTGGGAATTTTATACAGTCTGTTTAAAACTCACACAAGACCGTAGTGTTAGTGATGCAGTCGGCCCGTAGAATTAAATGAGAACCAAAGAAGAAAATCAAAGTTTGAGATTGAGATTACATAACGCTTAATCATGCAGGCTCTTTAAAATAGTCTCAGGAAGGAACTTGTTCTGGTGGAACATTTATAACTCGTAAATGAAAACGCCACAAACAATATTAAATGAAGTTCACTGTTGATTTTATTTATTTATTTATTTAACCTTTATTTAACCAGGAAGTCCCTTGAGATTGAAATCTCTTTTCCGAGGGAGACCTGGCCAAGACGGCACACCAGTTACAATTTAAACAGAAATACAACATAGACAAGAATCACACAGAGGAAAGGAACACGTCACAAGTGGCAGTTACATTTTTGAATTACATGGCATTTTAACATGGCCTTAAATTCATTTAGTGGGACTAGATCATGATGATCTCTTACCAGTGCATCTCCGTGTGGACTTCATCCTCAACGATCCCACCAATCGGCCCCTAAACGTCCCAATTAGAGAGGAACAAAAAACAACACATGTCCAATGTGTGAAAATGTTATGTTACAAAAACATGACTAATGACGAGTAAGAAAACTGAATATTTTGACAAAATAACTCAAGGTCCACTTGCTATCATATTTCCAGAGTTTACAAGCACAAACTAAAATGAATAAATACCACAAAAAAAATTCTGAACTTTTAAATCTAATTTAACAATGAGTGAAACATTAATTGTAATTGTGAAAAATTCCATGCACTCATGCTTTACAGTGGAATATGTTATGTGTGTTATAGTCTATCAAGCCCATGCAGATTAGTGCATGGGCTTGATACGCAGTTTTTTCTCCTTGTCTGTTTCTCTGCACAATTATTGTATAGAGCTTCACACATTAAATCACTGTATCATATATCCCGTGTCGTCATCTGCTTTTGGGTCCAACCTCCAGTCCATTCCTTAACATAGACGGACCCTTCCTGCTGTGGATTGATGGGTCTTAACAATGTTTGTGTGTGCTGTTGTGTAATGAGATTACATTTATGGAGCGGTAATGGTAGACAATCAGCATCATTTAGTAGTGTGCTTTTATTTTTGGCCTTTTAACTAATATATAATATAACATATTTCCAGGAGGAGACATGTAATGTGCATTGCATTTTGGATAAATGCTTTGGATTATACTCATTCAAATGTAACCTTATCACACTCAGGTTGTAAAGAGTCATTACCATATAAGGTAAAATTGCAAACATGCTGCCCCCATTTGCATGCAAATTGTATGGATTTTTTTTGAAGGGAGTGATGATGGATTTGTTCTTCATTTAACCCCACGTTCGGTTTGTAACAAATGGCGGTTCACTTCCTCCTCCTCGACCTGTGCGACTGTGCCGTCAGCAGAAACAATTAGGCCACCTGTGGCCAGACATGATAGTACAATGGCTAATTACATTGTCTTCTTCTTCTGCCAGCATTCAGCTCATCCAAATGTTGGACAACAACATTAGCCATACAGCTCACCAAAGCTGTCTTGGGGAAATTATTTTTGTGGGGGATGCTATATTGTGTGTGTGTGTGTGTGTGTGGGGGCGATACAAGTCAACTAAAGTTTTATATTGGATATCTGAATGCTTTAAAATATAGATTTATTTTCCTCCTTTCTTTGAATTCCATTACCCATCCCCAGACTTGCTCATGCTGAATTTATGAAAGTACGCTCCCAATCGCCAAGAAGGGAATTCTACATTGTGGGAAAAGACTTGTGGTACTCTTTAAACTTTTTCTTCTCTCATGTCTAACCTCATGAACAAAGCTCCCGAGCACCCAGCGTCTTGCAGATTTTCTTGTGTATTTTTTATGCAACTAGCATTCTTTTGATTTTTCTTCTTCTGGGCTTTAATACCAGATCAACCAGAAGGGATTGTACAAATAATCATATGTTGCTGAAACATTGAGACAACATTGACTGTAGTTGCCTAAATCGCATTTTGGAGTTAAGCTTGGTTGGCCTAATGGGAATCCCAGACCAGATGATTTATTTTGGGACAACAATAACAGTAGGCATACATTATTAGAGGGCAAAACAGAAAAGAAAAAACACAAAAACCAAAACAAACATAATTAACATTTGAGCTTACTATAAAATATATCCGTGCCAAAAAGGTTAGTAAAGTGCATGTATTAAAATGCATCGAGTCGCTTAAAGTGCAATATAGTGTAAGTTCAGTGTCCCAAGGAAGGAGCTGTTTTTTGTCCTGTCCTGGGTTTTAACTTAATAATCTACAGGAAAAATCACAAAAACACTAAAAGGTCATGAAAATATATTCAGATTTAAAAATTTGATGATGAATCCACTTCACTTATTAAAAAGTCTTGGTATTGCATCGGTATAGGCGATACTGGCCCTGTGTTTTCTTGGTATCGGATCTAATTTTGCAGTGTCACACACCATTATAGTCTGGATCAACGGGGGTTCATTTTCAGGACTGGTGGGATTGCTGTAGACGAAGTACACACTGCCATACACTGGTAAGAGCTAATGAAGCTGTAACCATGTAGCCAGCTAATTTAAATAAAGCTTTCGGGACCCTCTCGTATCCCTCGAGTCAAATTGACCCGTGACTTATTTGGGGTTTTTAAAACAATTCTGAAATACAATTTTACTCCATAATCTATTAACAGATATTGTCTTTATCTAAATTTCAAACAACTGAGATAACATCTGTTTAGTGGAATGCAATCAGTCTCTACTAGAACACAATTAAAAATGGAAGCGTGATTTGTTTTTGTTCATAAGGTTATAATTCATGTTAAATGAATGTGATCATCATCATCATCTTGGAAAAAACATAAGTGGTCATATCCAGAATAATTTTCTGAGTTGAGTCAGGCATACATGTTTATCACAGAAAATAAGGTAAGGCCGTTGATTTTCAGGTAGAAAAAATGTATACTGAAATGGGTCAATTTGACCCGAATACCATACAAGGGTTAAAGCAACCTTTTCCGCTTCGGTGCCCCTACAAGTTGGACGCAGAATTGTCCCATTTTGTCTCATTGGACCTACAGATCTGCTACCCGAGATGGAAAACTTGCACAGTGTGATAATAGTGGTAGAGAGCCGCAAAGCGAATGCAGAAGTGCCATTCACCCTGTTATGAGTAGAGTGTGGGGGGATGGGGGGGGGATCCAAGTTGACTCTAAAGCTTTATGTGGGATATCTGAAAGCTTTTAAATATAGATTTATTTTCCTCCTTTCTTTGAATTCCATTTCCCATCCCCAGTCTCGCTCATGCTGAATTTATGAGATACTCACAATTGCCAGAGAAGGGAATTCCACACGGTAGATTGAACCACTGAAACAATTTTGGAAACATTATCTTAAGTTTTAAAACTTTCTTGTGTGTGTTGCTTGAATATTGTTTGTGGCGTTTGACCAGAACAAGTTCCTTCCCGAGACTATTGGAGCTCAGCGCCGGCCCAAGACCATTGGGATTGGTTTAAATGTAATGCAAACAATCCAGAACGTTTCTTTCTCCTATCCCAGAATGCATCTGTGGTGTAGCCAGACCTTACTCCACGGAGCTGTGGAAATAGTTCTGACTTTGAGACTATGTAAAGGAGGAGGGCTAGTTTTAGTTGTATAAAATGAGCGATAAGAAGGACACAACATCAGTCTGGGCTCTAGAGATCCCTAGACTCCCTTCTGATGGGCTCTTTCAACTGAAAACTACACAGATTGTGACTTTGTTTTTTCTTCTGACCTTTCTGGAAGCTCTCTAATGACACGTAGCTCCTACAGTGCTGCGTATGGATCTACTTCAACGAGGGAATGTTTGGCGGTACATTGACATTTAACCTTTCCCTACATCTGCTCTGGTCCATCGGCTGCCAAATCTGCTGATATCATTGATTTTTGTGTCACACGCAAGCTCGTGAATTCACCCCTGGTCACTTAGACGGTCCTCTCAAAAGATCTCATTTAGCACTTTCTCTTGACATGTAAAGTGGCTCCTGAACTTTGTGCCTTTCTGTTCTTCTCTGTCTGTTCTTTCTAAAGTTTGCCTACTGTGCTGCTGTGATTATCTCTAAAGGTAAAGTGAAGAGGAAAGCTAGCTGCTCACAACAAACTTGGTATGCTCAAGATGCCATAATTCATACAGTGGCTTTATAGGCTACAGTATTTGTACAGTATGTCTGTTTGTACAATATGTGTGTGCTGAATTGTTGCCTTCCTATTTATGAATTAAAGTTCTTCACTACATTTTCAGTCAATTTGACACAGAACACATTTCTTTAGGCAGCTCTGGAGCAGAGAGAAAAAGGTCCTTGGGTTGTATTTCCTGCCTCCGAGGGGTGCTAATCGATGAAATGTTCTGATGGGTTCGTATTAGTAGGTAGGAATAATAATCTATGTACTCGGATGGTATGAAGAACTTGTTGGTTTGTTTGGTTGCTTGTTCAGCAAGTCAAGGTATAACACAATGTGTCCATGATAGCAGATAAACAAGCTAGAAAGCTTGTGTGGGTTGCAGTTCAGGGATTGTGGTTGTTATTAGTGTTAGGTGTCAGGCTTATGTGTAGCTGTTAACATTTGTGGTGATTTGATTCGGTCACATAGATCCCTATGTACACCTCAGAGGGAAAACGCTAATGTTGATTTCAAGTTACCCAGCGATGGGTTGACCGACTTCCACTGTCTGCCTGGAATGACCACACATTCTCACTTCCATCCTGTAAAATATGGACACTTGGTCAGGTGCCTTTGTCGTTGTTATTGATGCTAAAAGTTTCCTTTAGCGTCATATAACATGCTTTACCTTAACGCGCTTGGTCGGGACTATTGGCGTCCCTTTTGACATGCTTGGTCGGGACTATTGGCGTCCCTTCTGACATGCTTGGTTGGGACTATTGGTGTCCCTTCTGACATGCTTGGTCGGGACTATTGGCGTCCCTTCTGACATGCGTGGTCGGGACTATTGGTGTCCCTTTTGACGCTGTTAGGTTTAGGAGAGCTCATGGGTGAATTTACGATTCTGTGACAAGCAGGAATGGGACGGTTGGGTTTAGGGAAAGGTCGTAGGTGGGCTGACACGCGACAATAACGGGATGTTAAGGACACACACGGGACACAAACCCCGCTCTCATGGGTGAAAGTCCTGTGTTTGACCCATCCACCCCCCTGACCAACCTCCCTACGAGGAATTTCCCCCTTACATGCTACTCACTAAACCCCGTCTAGATGCTGCTCTCCCCAGTACGTTCTACACACACGCCGAAGGACGCTTTTTTCGTTGCATCAGACGCTGACAGCCACTGTCCAAACTTCTGTATTTTACTCGTTCCGGTTAGATTAATGCACAAGTTGTAATAACAGTCTTGCTAGATAAGTGGTCACCTAGCTGTGTTAAATCTTTTGGGTCTCTACATTATAGTTACGAATTCTGAAAATATTACAATCCATATATGGTCACAAGAGGGTTTTGTCCGATGATCACAGCACTAGCCCTTGAAATGACAGATGTCCCCCGTGGTTCCTTCACCTCAGTGTTCTCTGTCTTCCTCACGGTAAGACTATCACCTTAAAAATATATCAAGGGTTGAAGGACTCATATGTGGCAACTAGATGTGGAAAAACTAGTCCATGCTTTCATCTTCAGTAGACTTGACTACTGTAACGGGGTCTTTACAGGTCAGACCGCTGCAGCTGATTCATAATGCTGCTGCTCGAGTCCTCACTAAGACCTAGAGACTGGATCACATCCCTCCAGTCCTCACTAAGACCTAGAGACTGGATCACATCCCTCCAGTCCTCACTAAGACCTAGAGACTGGATCACATCCCTCCAGTCCTCACCAAGACCAAGAGAGTGGATCACATTACTCCAGTCCTCACTAAGACCAAGAGAGTGGATCACATTAGTCCAGTTCTGAAGTCTTTACACTGGCTTTCTGTGCCTCAAAGAATAGATTTCAAAATACTTCTGCTGGTTTATAAATCACTAAACGGTTTAGGGCCCAAACACATTTCGGATATGCTTGTGAACTACGACCCACCCAGACCCTCAGGTCATCTGGGACAGGTCTGCTTTCTGTCCCCAGAATCAGAACCATGCGAAGCAGCATTCAGTTTCTATGGTCCAAATATCTAGGGGTGGGAATCACCAGAAGCCTCACAAAACAATATCATCACAATACTTATGTCACAATTCAATATAATTGTGATTTTAAACATATTGCCTTTGAAATTGGGAAAAATTAATGAAATAATAAAATTGAAATATATGTGTGATATATTGCAATTTTATTATTTTCTAAATTTTTCCCAATTTCAAATGACGTCCCCAAAAGGAAACTTTGTCAACATCTGTTTGTTCATCTCACTTTAATTTTATTGCTGCAAAATTGGACAAACTGACCACCACATATATAATAATGGATCCATATTCCTACTGCTTCTGTGTATCGATACAGTATTGCCACTGAAAATATCGAGATATGATGCCGTATCGATTTTTTCTTTTCCCACTCCTACAAATATCAAGAACAAACTTCCGGAAAACTGTAGGTTGGCACCAACTATCAGCTCTTTTAAATCAAGGCTGAAGACCTTTCTCTTTGACATTGCCTTTTTTAATTCATTACACTGCATTGTGATTTGTATTCCTGTAATTTGTTTTTAATTTTGCATTAATTATTTTTAATTTTGTATTAATTTCTAACTGTGTTTTAATGTTTTATGTAAAGCACTTTGCATTGCACTGCTGCTGAAATGTGCTATTTAAATAAATAAAAGTACCTTGCCTTCCTGCCCCCGTGTCCAGCCGGCTCTTATTTCTATTAAATGCTTCGATGGGAGTTACAAGCTACTCAATCATTTCCTTCCTCTTTGATCGAAGCAGGTGGGGGGAAAAAAGAGCCCTTATTGTGTTGGGACTCTGGGGTGAAGAGGCTGGACCCTCGGGGGTAAGCTGCTCGCTCACACAGATATTACATCATGTTTATCGAGGAGGGGGTACAGACTCATTCCCGGCCATATGTGCCAGTGTCCTACAGGATGACTTTGATCTTGCCTACCTACTGGCCTGCCGCCTCCCCAGGGTCAGATACAAGTGAAGGCCATAACTTCTCACAGATTAAAGCTTCTAAACCCCCTTCACCAGGGGCCAGAGATGCTATTGGCTGCCCTTTGACCTTTGACCTGTCCCATGAGGGCTGAAAATAAAAAAATAAAAACCCCTGTTAACCATGGTTGTGAAGGGGCCAGCGTCTGTATGGCTTTAAAGCAAAGGGTGATATGAAAGTATCAAGTCAGAGTGAGACCGGTTTCTGTTTTTATCCCACTCTTTCCGCTTCTCTGCGGCCATTTCTCGCTGTCAAGGTGATGTTGCCGGGCAACAGCCAAAAGGAAATAGAATTCGGCATGGCAAGGTCAAGACTGAATGCCTCACATCTCTCTCTTTCTCTCATGCGTGTGCGCGCGCACACACACACACACACACACACACACACACACACAGCCCTGGCAGCGAACCTTGAGCTAGCTGAAAATCCCCTCAAATCCTCCTTGACTTTTTATTTTCATCTGATTCCGAGCATCCCGAGTCTTTGCCCTGCCTTAATCCGTCTCAGACACTTCGTGTCTCGAGCCACAAGTAATAAAGCTGGGGGGTGGGGGAATCTGGGGAGGTACCCTTCTTAATATGCCATGCGACAATCCTGCTTTCACCTTGCGGAGGTGTGGAAGGATTACCAGGGCTGACCTGAGTGGACATGGGTCACAGAGACAATAACGCTGTCGTTTGGTAATTACAAAGTCGGCTTTGATAGCGGTGTTTGTAAAAGACAAGGTGTAAAGATAGTTTATGGGGGTCATAGAAGGAGTTTGGTATGCGTCCGAGTGTTTACGACATTTCATTGCCCGTGGATGTTGGAAAGGTGGAGGCATTAGTACACAGGGATTGGCTAACATCTTTTACATCTTTTCACGATTGCACTTTTTAACCCTCGTGTTGTCTTCCTGTAGACGATGCAACATTTAGTTTTTCTGGGTCAAAATTTTAAGTTAAAACCTCCAGACACTTTTCCCAAAGTTCTTTGGTTGACTCTTTTGGACAATTTTATTGTTGTTTTGACTAAGTTTTGGAAGCTTTCTTTGAAATTTTTTGTCACTTTTTGACTAACTTTTCCCGAAGCTTTTTCTCACTGTTTACAATGTCTTTGTCGATTTTTTTCTGCATCTTTTAGGACTTTTTTGTTGTTTTCCCCTATATTTCTGTCACTTTTTTTAGTGTTCTTAAATCTTTTTTTTTCTTCAAATGCTAAAAAATTAAATTAAACACCCAAATTCATTTTATTTTATTTTTTTACAATTTCGTTGAGGGAAACCCAAATTTCTGATTTAGAAACTTTTTGAAAAAAAAACAAAAAAACAGGAGGGTTAAAATGTAATCTGATCCTTTCATTATCTCTTAACACTGTGTTTCTGTAGGTCCTCAACTCCAGCAGAGTGATGCGTCCTCTCTCTGATTGCGCCACATCAATTTTCAAGAATGGGATCAAATGTATACAATGTAGTTAAGCACCAACGTTGGTTTGAACCTTGATCTGGACTTTTAGGTGTAAAAACACCCAAAGTCTCCCAGTTACTTTCCTTAATATCATATCAATAATATAATCTGATCATGGTAATAGTTTTGAACCTGGTCCTTCCATATTTGGATCCAGTAGCTCATGAAAAATAAAGTGTTAGAGATCAAGGTGTTATTGTAGAGGGCTCCAGTTGTGTCAGATACAGTACATATTAATAATGATTTAGATAAATCTAAGTATAGGATTGTCTCTGTATCAAATATACCCAATATTAAAAGACTAAAATACTTGGTAGGGACATCCCTACTTTTAATGCATCTTGGATACTGCAATGTATGCATTGTACAGTTTTTGTGCCATCCTTGTACAGTGTTACATTCTGTCTTTGTTGCCTGCTGTCGGTCCCACTTTGGGTTTCATACTTCACTCTTGTCATTTCTGTAAATTTAGCTCAACATGCTGTAAACATGAAATACGTCTTGTAGCTTGAATATCAAATGTGCAGTGTCATTAACTCCTCTTCCACATCAGGTATGGCTGAATCATGAACACGCTGCAAGTTGAACCTCTTCCTGATAGCGACATCCTGTAGCTTTCCTCATGCAGTTTATTTTTTCCAGTACAGGTAGATACTGTATCCAAGATGGGCTCACCTCATCAACCATTCATACTGTACATGTGACCGTTCGAATGACCGGCACGCGGTATCATATGAATTGTGGTAGAAAATGTACACTCTTATTGTAAATATATTATTATATATTGTTTTGTTAAGTTTGGTGGTCAGTTTCACAGTTAAGCGTAAGGCTTTTCTGTGCCACATTTTAACATTAAAATATGATGTATAAATATAATGCCAACAATTTTTATCTGAAAAGCTTATTATTGTACGCCCCATAAAAAGGTATGTGTAAAGAAACTACACCTTATTGTTGGCCCAGTTTAATATGGAGCCCTGCTAAGGGGCCCTTGGCTTAAAAAATGTTGAAGACCCCTGAAATGGTAACCAAAAACCACCACAGAATCTGTCCATGAGAATAGGTTAAGACAGGAGGAAGATGATGAAAATAACAATTTTCTATTCTATAAACCCTTTGCAAACACGTGACCATGACCATGTGATGACGTCATGATGGACGGCCGAATCACCAGAAGCTGAACAGTGTAGTAGACGAGCGGAAAGTTTCATTGGCTTCTATCAATTTAAAATAAATAACACTAAATAAACTGTAATAATAATACTATCTTTTTCTTTATGGCTTCTCCTATTGCAGTTGCAGTTTTTGTGTCGTTTTTTTTTCCAAAAGTGGGTCTCGCCCGGGACGTAATTCACTGTTATTATTTATCAGTCATTTAAAACAGAAAGGCAATACACACACGTGATTGTGTTGGTGAGGATTACTCTGCAGATTGTGTATGTGGGAACACGAACGAGCACATACGCGTTTGGCTTGCCGTCCATCTAGCATAGCTCTTCCACTGTCCGTCATGGCGTTTGAGCAGAGCGTGATGTCATGACCAAAGGGTCTATTGCATCACCCCAAAACATCTGCTTTGCTTTATATATCATACCCTTTGGCAAACCAAGCAGCAGCTAGTTCACAATGTGTAGTGATGATTTCAGTGTCTGGGCTTACAGCGGCACTTTCTCTAGGTAGTTTAGAAACATGGTAAGCAATCCAATGTTGTTCTATCTTCTGTTTCTAATGTCAACTGGATGCATCCCTGTAGCTGCAAAACACCTGTTATCTTTTGATGTGAAACCGGAAAGTGATCCAGAGAAATGCACGCAAAATCCATTCCAGATAGGCGTGAGCTCGGAGCAGCTAGTCCTTTGCTAGTACACAAAAAAGACCTCCAGCCATTTCCATTTCATTCTTTAATCGTCCAGAGGAAGTTGCTGCGAGTGGGCAGATAGGGAGTTCAATTTTGCGCAAAGAAAGACATAAAAAAACATGCACAGCCATTGATGAAAAATGGATCTGTGACATTTCAGCCTTCACAAGCTTCTTTCAACTGAATGTTGTGATTTCTTTTTTCTCCGGCAGGTATTTAATTTGTCAGGCAGGTATGAAGGAAGAGGAGCGTATGGGGAGCAGGGAGGCCTCATGGGCATCAGGCAGGAGGGTAAACAAGCTTCAAAGCCCCAGCAGAAGCCTCAGATTGACCCGAGGTGAAGCATGACTCATTAGTTATATGCCAGGCAACATCTGGAGTAATCACACCCAACACCATGGGCTATATCCCTCTCAACCCCACACGCAAGAGTGACGGGCTAACAGGGCCTAACGGTTAGGTATAATGTGCTTTTATAAATGGATAGAAAACATCCAAAAAACATTAACTGAGAGGCAGTTAATGAAAATAGAGAAACTTGACTGATACTTTCAATTTCAACAACTTTTCTGATGTTTAAACCCTCCTAGCTCATTGTTCTCAGGAGTTAGAATCAAGCGGTGCAACAAAATACAACATTTCTACTTTTCATCCTCCTTGCTAGATTTGACTTTATTGAAGGAGGTTACATGGCCATCCTTTGCTGATATATGCAACTAAAAGCACTCCTCCAGCAAGATGAAAATACAGCATTTCTTCAAATTCATTTTTCACATTTTAAATAAGATTTGAGTCAGGAGCGACACGATACACTTCAGTTTTATTGAGGACGTTTGCTTCCTCCATACGCCACATATATCAGATAAACCTGCGGTTGTACAGTGAACCCCAGGCACAGGAATTCATCAACCCATTCTCTTATCTTCAGAGAAAATCATTGATTTATTACGGACGGAGAATACTGTCCTTGTCAGAGTGCACTAACTCGTCCTGCTATCTCTTTGATCATGTAATGACAAAATACAGTGATGAAAACCTCAAAAGGTGTTGTCGCGTGTCCGCCTTCTGCCAGAGACCTCATGACTGAGACCATCATTTCATCCGGCGGCTTCTCTTGGTCGTCAGATGATGGATGACCGGGTGGCAGATGTTTCAGGAAGTGGTCCATTGATAACAGTCCCAGAGGAGCCCCCTGATTGGAGTTCATCATCCCTCCCCCTCTCCCACCAGCTCATCCATCACTGGCTGAAATTGGAAGCTGCCCTTGAGTGTCAGTGATCAAGTGTTGATGGAATAGGTGCTGATAAGATGCACTGATTGAAGAGCTGCGCGGTATCTTAAGAAGGCGCACAGATGCACGCAGTTTAGATTTGGGGAGTGTTTAGCTGATGCTCCTAGTCACAGCAGTCCCCCAGATGCTCACATATACACAATTTGAAAAGCAAGTTAAGCTGCTTTTTCAGGCGTTCCAATTGGTGCAGACATCTGGAAATGGAAGTAGAGTATATGATGTGGTTCAGTGTGTTTCCTGTGATATAGAAAACAACATGTGAGTGTTTGATGGATTGGTCCAGCGTCAGCAGTGATGCTGTGGTAGTACCAGAGTTTGAAAGGCAAAGCTCTTAATTTAGCAATCAAAGTACATTCCAACACACATCTATGGTATGGTCAGGAGTTTCCAAGTAATGAGCGAAAAATAGAAGATCACATTCAAGCTGCCAAAGGGATGTTCCTTTATAGGGTAGCTATAAAGGAACTAGGGAACTTCCATAATTTCCCATTTTTCGGGATCAATGAATATCTATCTATCTATCTAGCTGGGCTCCAGTGGATGTCTAAGGGCTTTGAGTAGAGCCTCGGCTTCCACTAACTGAAAGGAGTCATTTGAGATGTTTTGGACATCTGACAATGCAACCTGTACTCATTCTCAACTCGTAATAAACTGCTTGGTCAGGTGCTCTCAGCATCAGATACCTACGCATATATCTCCCTTCAGCGTCTGGGTGGAAAGCAGCTCAACCGCGGCGCTGTAAGATGACGTAGTATTAAGAGTGGTATGAAAGACCTGCGTAGGACTTGCTTGTGTGTGTGTGTGTGTGTGTTTGCTGCTGGCCACTGCCGGGCCTGGCACATGCTCCTCCCCCCTCTTGTGATTTCATGTTGTACCGTGACGTGACTCAGCAGCGCCAGGCAAACAAGCAAGCAGCCAGGCCCGGCGGCGGCTAGCAGCACACACACACACACACAAAAAAAAGCAACATTGGAATTTCATCGAAACAAAAACAGAAGCTACAGTCTGCCTATTAGGGTGATGAGATGAGAGCAGTTGTCTATTTCAGGTTCATGTTTTAATTACAGCTTGTCACCCTTTTTAGCAGAGCAATCACTACCACTCATCACAAATTGCATGTATATATATATATATATATATATATATATATATATATATATATATATATATATATGAGATGTGTATCTTGTGACCCTTTGGGGGCAGCGGTGTAGTCTGTGATACGCAGGTATACGCAATGTACCCACTAAGAAAGCTCCAGGATTTCCATATAACCACTTAAAAATGTGTAATGACACGCAACAACATACTTTCCATTTTAAGTTTAATATATTTTGAATTGCCATCTGTTTTATTTTCTTTTGCATAGGCTAAATAAAGGCATTTACACCGTATATTGGTGCGTTTAAGTGTATCAGAATGAAGGAAATTGACGCTCAAAATTTCCCTGGGGGAGGTCACCCAGACGCCCCATTTTAATATGTCCATTCTGGTCCATATATTTATATAGTATACAGTATACCCACTAAAATACATTAGACTACACCACTGCTTGGGGTGATCCTAGCAAACCTCTGATCTAATGCAAAAACCATGCAAACCATTGTAAAGCCTATCATTTTTTTTGTAAAGTTTTTGTCAGAGAGGTGCTGATTTAACTATGAGGTTATTTTTGAAGCCCTAGGTAGTGGTGACGCATTGTCCACATCCATTTCTGTTAATGGGCTGATGGTACAGTACCGCCCATGCTGTTAAACTGAAATGTAACCTGTTTGGCATTGGGTACAAAAAGCACCACACAGTGAAGTGCTTATTACAGAAATATGTCATGAAAATAAGAAACACAAAGAAACTTGCCCAGTTTAAAAGTGTCTTGCCAGGTGGATAATGTTTGTCTTTCTAAGCAGACAAAGAGATCTACCCTTAGTGTGCTGCTGCTGTTCGTATTTTCAGCCGCAGTGATAGGCTTCGGAGCCTGTCGGCAGGGTGCAAAAAGCATTCAGCTCTGAAGGATTTGAGAAACAAGTGCAATCGTCCTGAATTTAAATGGGTTCAGGGCCCAGCGTACAGATGGCTGCGCACACAGCCAGATACGGCGTTCAATAGTTCAGAACCCGTTCTTCGCTGTCTCTAATCGCACCCTCTCTTTTTCTCATTGTGGTCTTTTGCAGCCTCTTTATCACTCTGCTTCTTTACGCACCTCTTAAACACACATCTAGAAGCACACACTGTTTTTTTTCCTCTAATTTCATTCTTTCGCGGTCTCTTTCACCCTCACCCAGTGTTGTTTTCTCTTTCACCGTCTAATATCCCCCCTTTTTGCTACCCCCCTTCTTACTTCCCAGCACCAAGGAACGAGATAAAGAAATCGTTTTTCTTTCACCGCCAATCAGGTCAGCACAATTACACAAACACGCTTCTCTTTTTTGTGTCTCTCTAACATGACCTCTCTCTTTGTGTCTCTCTAACATTCCCCCTTTTTTTCTTCCCCTCCTCCTTTTCCAAGTTTCCACACTCTGAAAGACGAGATAAAGAAATCACTATTCAAGGAAGGTGCAATGGCACAAAGCAGCAAGCATACATCTCGTTCTCTACCTCTAAACCGTTTTCCCTGCATGTCACCCTCAGCCTTCTGTTTGTTCTTCTTTCTCAAACACACACACACACACACACACACACACACACACAGCCTGCATACCTCAAATAATTATTTTCTTTGCTTCTCATTGTGACACAAACTCAAACTGTGGAGATAAACCAGTCCAGACTCTTACATTTCGCCTAACACAGTCTGACAAAATGAGGGAATGCTTTCGCTGCAGCGCAACAGATTGATAGATTAACACCAAAAATACCAGATTAAAACCTGTGTGGACCAGTGAAGGCTTCCAGACATCTCAGATCTCTGGTTTGATGTAACAGGCCACCCGGGGAACCAGATGCTGAGAAATGAATCCACAATTCCACTGTACATTTTTCAAGGCCAGTGTCAAGCTTGCTGATATTAGTTTGTGTCACATTGATGTCTACTTAACGGTAGCCTCGCTCATGGATCTTTCACTTGTCCAAAATGACCACACATTTTTTAATCAACTCTTTAGTATGGCCAAACTTACTAGAGAATTTGACTCTGTGTTTTTGACTGTTGATTTTTTATTATCTCAGTTAAAATCTTTTCATCTGAAATAGTCATGATGGCCCATACATTGTTTGCTTCTTGTTTTCTGGCAGGAAGGAGTAGACATTTAATCCAAACAAGTTAATTAGCGGGGAGATGGCATTGGCGCAGAACGAGGCTAATGAAATAAACACTATCCTAAAAGAAGAGATTAGCAATTAAGCTATTGGAGCGCAGAGTCATTTATGTTCCTTTGTGCTGTCTCTTAATGTGGCACGGTAATGAATACTGCTCCAGCCTTTATTTGTGTGTGTGTGTGTGTGTGTGTGTGTGTGTGTGTGCGCTGTTGGGTAATAACAACCCACTGTTTACTGAAGGACAGTATGGCCATCTTTTGTGTAACAGCTGCAATGCTGACACTCTGTGTACAAACTATCCTCCACTTCCTGTCTGTGAGACGATGTGTTTACGTTAGACGGAGAGAGTTATGGATCATCTTATTGAGTTTGTTGTCCCACTCAGTACACGGTTGTGAAATGTGACTGACTTAAATAAATGGTAGTTGAATGGTGGTGTGTGCCTGTGTTTATTTGACTGATTGAAGGCAGAAAGTATGTGTGTGTGTGTGTGTGTGTGTGTATATACAATATTGCCTCTGCACACACACAATACACAAACACACACACACACACACACACACACACATTTATGTCCGTGTCTGTGTGTGTTTCTCTCTGTGTGTGAAACTGAAATTCCTGCAAATGAACTGTTTACTGTATATACAAACCTTTGCGAGACAAAGATCAAGTGTTCTGCATCCTCCATGTGTCTTGCACCTGACTGTGTGTACAGTCATTTACTTACACACACACACACACACACACACACACACATACTTTCTGTGTGTGTGTGTGTGTGTGTGTGTGTGTGTGTGTGCTGCAAAGAACTGTGATCCACTGGACAGTTTTTACGAGATGAATGGAGATCAAGTCTATGGTGACCAGGACACACGGCAACTCCCCCTCGACTTTATCAGCCACAACACTGTTCCGTCCACACATCTATCTTTCTATCTATCTGTCCAGCAGCGGCTAGGGAAGTCATTAACCCTGCAGGCCCTTTGGGTTCCTGAACACCACTGACCAATGAGAGAGAGAGAGAGAGAGAGAGAGAGAGAGAGAGAGCTTATTCGTGCTTTGTCTGGAATTTGAAAGAACAAGCTATGCATCCATAACCATATCTCTCTTGCAAATTGCGGTATGTTGTTCTTGTTTTAATGGACTATAAATGCAAACTGGATTCCATTCAAGTTGATGCCAAAGACTGGTGTTTACATCCTGTTGAGAGTTTTTAAGCGCCTTGTGGAGTTTTCTTGTAACAGTTCTGGTGGCATTCAGTGTATCCTTGATGCTTTACCTTTCTCATAAAACATTTGCATTAGTATTTCTAATCCAGCTTTGTTTGCATGCAGGTATACTTGCTAGCAGCTTCTTCTTCCCCAGCTTTGCTGGTGTGTTGCAGCATATCTTGGCGTAGCGCCACCTGTTGTTGAGCAGAATAGCGTGAAACCACTGGAAGTAATGTGTATGGGTCTGCATGCGCTTGCATGTGTGCTTGCACTGGCTGTCTCTATGTGCTTCCCCAATTATATTTGTATTTGTGCCTGTGTGTTAGTCCATCTCTGAATTCATGCTGTGTTTGCATATACAGTATATATATATATATATATAGGGTACTCTACCTGCTTATCTGAGGTTTCTGGGTATGTTGCATTTTAAAGGGCCAATCTAGTTTAAAAAGACACTCAGATTTAAAATAACATAAGTGTTAATGTGCAGCTAATCATCTAAATCTCTCCCATAAATCATAGACCAATCTTTCTGTTTCCATTACTGCAGATTGGCGACACCGTTTGTCAGTCTGAACATCGCTGTGTTTGTATTTCATTATTAAGCTATGGCTTCATGTTGCATGTGTATAACATAACTGTGTCTGCGTCTACCTATTCAAGCTGTTTACTTGTGTGTGTGTGTGTGTGTGTGTGTGTGTGTGTATGTATTCAGGTGTATGTGAACATACGAGACAGATGCCCCAGCAGAAGTCATCTCTCATGTCCCCGTCCTAAACAATAGCCTATTGTGGCCCACTGGCAGGCTGACAGATTCAATATAGCCCCCGCAATAGAAAGCAGATTAAGTCACCGCATCTTTGCTTACAGCTTCTTTTAGACACCATTAATTGCCTTCTTCATTGGCAGCCATTCTTCAGCTTGAAGGAAAGAGCTTTGAGAAAAATGAGCACTTTAGCGAGAATGGATATCACCCCTACAGAAGTGGGGGCTGAACTCATTTACTGTCAGTCTATAAGGAACTTGTATTGTTTGGGCTTTGTTTTCACCTCAATGGTAAAATAATAAAGTGATAAAGTACCACCTTATAATATGACACTCATCACAACTCATTTTGTAATAATAAAGTGATAGAGCATGGAAAGCACAGACATAGGTGCAGGTGAGACAACATTGAAAACAAACCCATCAAGATAGCAGTGCTCTTTGTTGGGAGCAAGAACAAATCCAATAGACATCAAGGACGAAGCCACACTTTAATGCATCTGGCACATTCTAAATGTGTTCTAACGCCCAGCCTTCTTCATGAAGTTACATTAAGATGGCAGTTTGAGATGAGGATGTTTACATTATACATGCTCCACGTCTTTAGCAATAAAACCCACTTTATTTATATTCCCCTAAGGATGTAACACTTACTTCTCCGTCTTTAAAACAAGAAAAAGAGCAACTTGGGGGAGAGGTTGAATGCCCTCTGCTCACAAGTAATTTCGCTTCACTTGACTTACTTGGTGCTGTGATGGTTTTAGGCTGTCGGCCCGTTTGCGATACCTTCGATCTGGGATTCAGTGTCAGTCCTGGTAAAAGTAGTCAACTCCAGAACATGAGGGCACAAAGGGACTATAGCCCTGTCTGACTTTCGGTCATAGCGTGCCAAAGTTCATCCATTGACATGAAATCTGTGTGTTTATAATGCGTTCCAGACACAGTTTTTAGCCCATAAGTTATGACTTCAAGTCACGATTTGGGACTTGGTAGCGTTCCAGGCAAAGTCACCACAAACCCTTCCAGCTAGCATTAGCTGTCTTGCGGCCAACTAACGTTGATGTTAGCTAGCACTAGCTGATAATAGTGATTTCTAGTTTGCGACATATTTTGGGCTTCATTCAATAAACATAACCTGTAGTAGTACACAATCGTATGTGTATTGTTTTCATTACAATATGTGGAATTACTTTACGTTGCCTATTTATATCTATTTATTTCTATTTCTCTCCGTTAATTACCGGCATCTGTACAGCATCAACAGGGGTCTGTAACTGGGAACGATCTGGTGCAAGTTCACGAGTAGTAAGTTACGGGTTTGACTGCCGTTCCAGGGCATTTGACGAGTAGAAGGTTGTGAAAAGACAAGTTACGAGTAGTAGCATAACAGGAGACCATGTTAAGCAAGCTCTGATGTCTAAATTCACGTATAAGTATCCGGTATCTCTGTCTCTGTGTGTGTGTGTGTGTGTGTGTGTGTGTGTGTGTGTGTGACTTGTAGTTATTGTTGTACACAGACCCTCAGTCTTATAAAGATTAGGAGTTTCTTTCTACTTCTTTTTGGTCATGTTAGTCACATATTAGTGACATAAACCCAATTTTACATATGTTTCTGTCATGACTCCAGCATCTTGAGCCTGTTTTGCCTGTGTCTTGCTTTTGCTCTAACCTGAAGTCTGTTTGTCCTGAGTTTCCTGAACACATCCCTGCTGATTCTCCTACTACGCACACCTGCTGTTATCTGCAATCTGCACACCCGGTCCTGATTATCACCTCTGCACTATATAAGGTGTGACCAGACATCCATTCCCTGCCGGATCGTTAGCGTAACCATTAATCACCTGGACCAAAACTCACGCCGGCCTGGCTGACAACTTCTTAGTTGCATTCTGGGATCTACACAAACCCTCCAGCCTCCTTATTCCACCTACTGCCAACCATCTGGACTTACCCGCTTCCATATTCATACTTCAAATAAATACTTACCTTATTATTCCAACTTATGTCCTGGTCTGCTTCTGGGTTCCAGTTCTAGACAACTCATGACAGTTTCACTTACTGAAGGTCAGACGGCAGGCAAACGACCCTGAAACAAGCAAGAAGTGCAGGTTAATGCAGTACAAGCCGGGCTGAGAATGTAGTCTTTGAAAGTTCTAGAAAGTTTCTGACGTGATACGGTGTTAGCAAACAATTTCTGACCGCCGCTTACTGCAAAACGTTTGACACTGAACAATAAACACTTAATGAAACGTTTCTTTATTAACGATTATTATTTTGTCCATTGAAGTAGAACTTGCTGTCTTTCGTCATTGGTCAACAGCTGCAGTATAAGCTCAGAGGTGTAGTGCTGGGCTGTAGCAGAATGACTACATGTTTTATTTAATTCTTAATTTCAAAAATATTGAGTATTATATTCAGTTGTTGATATGTATTTAAAGAGCCAAAGCTGACAATCACTCAGTTATGATTTTTTTGATTGTAACAGCTAAAAGTTGACATTTGTGGCACTGTTATACTATTTAGACTGCACAGTACAGCTGCTGTCTTTTCTTACACACTTTCTATTGCTGCCTCTGTCAGCTTATCTATCCAACTCGTTCTCACTCCCAACTCGTAAAATAGAGACTCTTGGGCAGTGGTTCTGCGTATCAGACACACAAAAATCCGCCCTTTAGGGTCTGTATGGAACATAGTGTTAAGAGCGTTCATGTAAAAGAACAAAATGCCACATAAGGAGGTTGGTTGGTGGGGTGGATGGTTGAAACAATACTGGAGACCCCCAGGAGACCGGGGTTTTTGTCCCACATGTCACTGAAACGTACATTTTATAACCCTACCCAGGATCTTTTCCTGAACCTAACTGTCCCGTTATTGTTGCCGCATGTCAGTCATTACGTCCCGACCCAGAGAGTCAAAAGTGACGGCAAGAGTCTCGACGCTAAAGGAGACTTTTAGCGTGAATAACAAGCGGCAAAGGACGCCAAGAGTCCTGACAGTAAAGAAGTATTTTAGCGTGTTAAGAAATGGCAAAAGGAATATGACCAAGCGTCTGTATTTTACACAATGGGAGAGTGTGTTGATTTATCCATGAACAGCACATAATCCCTACACCAAGCTCACACTCACCCATTTCCAAGCTGAGGAGTGGGATGATTGCACTAGATGAATATTTTTCAGCAAAAGTTTTCACCAAACAGTACATTGGGAGACTTGGGCATCAGGCTGAGCTGCAGTTTTGTGATTAATGGCTCTACACTGAGAGACACTCCATGGAGCAAACAAAAACAGAGGCTCTACAAGCTGTGGCCAGCACTGCAGGATCTCAAGAACTGCAACAACTTAGTGTGGGTGTAAACTGGATGGAAGGGGTCTGAGGTAGAAGAAAATATCCTCATATCATTATGAAGCCAATCAGAGGATGTGTTTTTTTTTTAAGAAAGGGGTTCAGTGTTAACAGATCATTTCTGACAGTTTTTTACTCATCTTTTGTTGAGTCAATCTTAACCTTTGCCATGATCTGCTGGTTTGGCAATTTGAGTTAATTGGCACAGACCTCAACAGCATTAGGTTTGTGTATGAAGCCAGAGCCACACGGAGGGCAATGGCCATTTTGGCTAACACCTCCCTCTGAGTTTTTACCTCCTACCATCAGGAAGGAGGCATACCTTCCGAAAACGTGCCAGGTCTAACCGATACCTGACATAATTTGTACCATCAGCTGGTGGGTTTCTTAATAAACTATAGGTCACCTTTTTTAGTGTAGTGTACCTATGTATTTGTTTTTTATCTGTTAACTATTTTATGTTTTTATGTGTTTTTTTGGGCTAATGTTTATTTATTGGCAACATGTTGTGAACCAAATTGCCTCTTAGGGACATTAACCCTTGTGTTGTCCTCCCGGGTTAAAAAAACAAACGGAAATTTGACATTTTCGTCAAGTTAGTTTTCACTAACATCTCCTTACTACCACTAGTTTTACACTACTTTTTGGAATTCATGGTCAATAACCCTCATTTATATAGAAATATACCTAATATGAGTTAAAAAAACAGAAATTATAAATTATTTTAAGTTAAGATCAGAGGAACAAAAGTGATCAATTGTATTTGCAAAGAGCGTTGGAAGGAATCTAATCCATTTTTTATGGTAATTTGGTTAAAAAGAAGGGAGGACAACAGGAGGGTTAAAGAGAGTATATTCACTATTGCATGGATGAAGGAACAGAGTGCTATTCATGTAACAGCCCGGAACTATTGGTTGGGAGCTGAAAGGGAACTCAAGAATTTGAACTCTGAAGTGCCAAGAAGCTCCTTTTCCCCCTCCACTGGCATCTTACGAACTTTTTTTTATTCCATTCCTCCATCTACATTTAACTTGTTGGCATAGATTTGTTTTGTTCCAATGTTTTAACCAAATTAATTTTATAGAAGGCTACATGCGCATGATATTCAATCATGGCACTGTGATTTTAATGTGAAAAACACAGCCTTTATCAGGCCGAATCCCACAGTTGTGGAAAAAGCCGTGAGCACTGCATCCAGGAAAATGTTGACTGCCTAATGATGTCATTCATGAACATTTCAGTAGTGTGCACAATTAACAAGAACAGATTCATTAATTCTTTATGTTCATCCTTGTTTCCTAGCAACTAACTTGATCTTTTCAATTTCTAACTTGCTAGCTGGGGAATAGTTTTCATTTTGAAAGATACTTTTATTTGCTTTGTATCAGAGATTTGGTTTAATTTCCTGTTTTATTTTGTAGGCTCTTCTTGTGTCATGTCCTGAAGGAGTTTTCCCGCCTTTGTTATTGTCTGCCCCAGCCTGATGTGTTTCACCTGTTCCTCGTTACCAGCGACCCGCCTTTCCTTTTGTGTATTAGTTTGTGTTCTGTTGTTTCAGGGTTGGATTGTCTGCTTGTGTTTCTGGTGCCCAGTGCTATTTTACCTAGTGTTAACTTCTCCAGTGTTTAATATTTCTTGTCTACGGATGTTGTCAGATCATAGTGTTTTTCGTGAGCCCCGTCGGCGCTGTGTTCATTTGGTGCCCTAGTCTTTAGTTATTGCCATGGTTTGGACTGCCTTTGTGCTTCAGGACTCCCCCTGTTGTATCAAGTTTATTTTATTAAGCCCTCAAACTTTCCACTCCCTACTCGTCTCTACATTTTTGGGTCCGCCATTCCTCACCCCTTAACAATGTTATCTCATTTTAATCTGTACACAAACTAAAGTGTACAAAGATCATACAGTGGTTTAAATTGCAGACTATTTCCTGGGTGCAGTGATTTTTGTGTTTTATTTTTGTGTTTTATTTTTTTTTTGTAGTCGTGTCGTCAACATAAAATGTGTTACTGTGCCTTAGGCTACATCCACTCTGTGTTAAAGATCTCAGTTTAGCCATTTCAGAACTGATCTCCGTCCATACTAATGCCTGAAAACGCATATCGCAGACCATTCACGTACACTGGGGCAAGCATGTGCCAATAACACACTTTATTTATTATTTATTAGTGCCAATTGCTCATGTACGTGGCAGTGGTATTATGAAATGCAGAATGTAACGTATGTAATGTACAGCTAGGTAGCAGAAACGGCTGGAATACATTACCCATGTTTAATTAAGCACCTGTAGTCAAAGCCAATGTTTTTTTTTCTTTAGAAAAAAGAATCATGTGATAGGGGCCTGACGAATCAGGGAAGGATGCGTCTTGACTGATGAGACCCAATCAGGAAGCCAATGTAGGTGTTTTTTAAAGATTATATTTTGGGGCTTTTTCCTTCATTAAAGTGACAGTGGATGGACATGAAAGGGGGAGCAAGATGGGGCGTGACACGCAGCATAGGGCCGCAGGTCGGAGTTGAACCCCGATCGCTGCAGGACTCAGCCAACATGGGGCGAACACTCTTACTGGGGGGGGGGACAGTAGCGTTTCCAAACGTCATATTTGCCATCCAGACATGAGTGGTTTGGATTCTTTCATCCTAAAAAGCAAATAAGCATTTTTCCCACAATGTTAAACCATTTCTGTGCAGGCACATACTGTATTTGTTGTACAGATCTATGTGCATTCAGTTGCTTTCAACATTTATTTAAGCTTCTAATAGATATTTTTCTCACTTCTATGTTATTGGCTTGATTTTACTTGTACGACTCATTGCAAATTGATCCCTTGTCTTCTTCTATCTTTGTTTTTGTCCCACTAATTCCTCTGATTTGTTCTTGATCTCATCCTTGCGAGCAGCGTATCACGCAGGTCTTACACAGCCAGTCAGTTCTAAGATTAATTTGATAGTAATCTGGATCAGACTTCTCTGCTGGTAATTCAAAAAAAAAACATTTGGCAACAGTTGTAAGGATTTTGGATGTCGTGCTATTGAGATTGTTCTGCTGTTAGCAGAGCCAGTACACCTCTGTGAAACTCACTCCGGGTTGTCTTCTCTGCAGAAAATTATCTTCTTTCCCTGTCCAGACGGAGCAGCGAGAGATATATTGAGGGACTTAAAATCTGTCATCCCCTCACTTCTCAAACATGCCTGTTGAATTAGAAGGCATTTTTGGGCTTTGGACAAACTTGAGTGCTGAGTGATGTTGAGTAAAGTGAAAACCAGCAGGCAGCTTTTCACTTCTTGTTTTTTTATCCATGTGAAACCAAATGAGAGCAGATAAACCACTGTGTGAGAGGTGGATGGATATTCCTGCCGCCTGCAGCGCACAACATACTGAAAAGAACTACTTCTTCCAAAAAGCAAATGGCTTTCAGCCTCACACTCTCTTGGCTATTTGATAAGACACTGAACCCCCCCCCCCATGGGACAGGACATCATTTTATGTTGCTTCTCTTATGATATCTGGGATCTGATGGAATCTGTAATGAGCTGTGTGTATGTTTTTTTGTGAATGTGTTTTTGTTTTGTTTTTGCAGTGCTCATTACAAAACTAAACCCCATTCTTACATCACATTCCAATAATTTAGCTATTGAAAGGCTAATTAATAATTCTTCATTAATTTCTACCTAATAGGACTTACATTTTCAATTAGGTACAAGTGTAGTAGGATTATAATTTATGGTTTTTAATCCCTTAAGAAGCTAGTAAACATCCCTGAATTTTCATCTTAAATTGACCTTCATAGATAGAATTTACCCCCTAAAACACTCTCAAATCATGTTCATAATCCATAATAAAAAGCTTAATGTTTTACAAACTATTGTGAAATATTTAACAAAAAAAAATTGAATATTGACTAACCCCTAAAACCTGGGAATATAAATTGAGGTATTTTACATAGTGTGTGTGTGTGTGTGTGTGTGTGTGTGTGTAATAAAAAAGGTGGTTGCCACCTCCATATCTCCAGTGTAGCAGACTGAGCTATACAGTATAAAAGCCTGGTGAATTTATGCACCTTGACTAAATGTAGTTGCAGATCACATATTGCGAGCAAACGTGTGTTACCTTGGCAACTGTTGATCACACTTCAGCCCCTTTTATTATTCCCTTTTTAGAAAAGCTGGCAGGTGTAAAAGGCATATTATCGACAGTACTCTAGGGTTGCTGTGAGAGTTTCTACAATATCATCCAGATCTTTGTTTATTCCAAACAAATGGATGCAAAGACCTTTGCCGAGTTCACCGTAGCTGTCTGTTGTCTTGCGTTCGTACGATTAGTTCCCTGAAGTACTGGCTTCATTCTTCATGGGGCTTCTTTTTGTCAGAGTACACAGGACAGGTAATAGCATTCTCATTTTGGACAATTACGCAATTTATCTCTATTAAAGATGATGTATCAGGGAGGAAAGTAGAGCCTTGAATGAGAGTATAATGCTTCTCAGATGGGTAATCATCTGCAGTACATATCACAAAAAAGTTTCTATCAGGTCCAAGTCCATGTTGAACAGTGCGTGGAAAGTCCACTTTGAATGCTACAACATGTTTAGCATTTCTGCACGACTATTGCAATAAATTGATATGAACAATAATTAACTGATTTGCCAGAGAGTTCACAGCTTGCATTCATGTACTTGGCACACGCGTTTATTTTAATTTCATTCTTTGAGTTAAATAGAGAGAATGGAAGCAAGCAAACCAAGTGGAGTTTAATTCTTCACCCTTATACCTGCCTGAGATTATTATCTAATTGATGTTGATCCTGCGCACTTGTGTATAGTATCAGAGATGTATGGATTATTCCAGACAGTTGCAAATACGTTTTGTTTTTCAGCTGCAGAGCTCGTTAATGTTTTTAGCACAGCGGTTCGGATCAGCCTTCTATTTCAATCAGGAGAGACATGTTTGCACATATGCAAATGAGGTTTATTAAACCGCTCAATAAAATGTACAACGTCTTTGGCGATTAGACTCCATCGCTATACGAATATTACGTATGTACATAGGGGTAGAGAACCATCAGACCCCCCCCAGATGGAATCTAATGGTGACAAAGGAGCCCGAAGACCAGACTGAAGGAGGCTCCGGACCGGAGCTGGAGTAGAGGACTGGAGGTGGAAGGGGGGCGTGGAGGGTTGCACTCTTTACCTGCAATGACAGCTGATAGCCAAGAGAGCCTAGTTGCAGATATGACACACAGCATGATAAAATATCCATTTATTAGAATAACAGCTGAATTGATTTAGTAGTGCACCAATTAAAAGTAAGGTCTGAAAGAATTTACCCTGAACTACATTTAGTCTCCTGAGTTTTGAAAATCATGTTACTAGCTCTACTCGGTTTGACCGCGGTGCCCTGTCCTCCTTTCCTTTTTCCATTGCAGGTTTAGTAAAAATCCGTGAAAAAATACGTTATATCTGCACTATCACGCACTAAACAGGTCTGTACAGGATAAAATGGGTGATCTGTTGTGCGTGAAACTCATTTCTGTCGGACCCGGGTCATTTAGTTTAGTTTGATCCCAGCTTTAAAGACTCCTGTGGATCACTCGGGCACTGGCGCTCTCAGCCTGTGCTGAATCTACAGGTAAAAGCCAGTAAATTAGAATATTTTGAAAAACTTGATTTATTTCAGTAATTGCATTCAAAAGGTGTAACTTGTACATTATATTTATTCATTGCACACAGACTGATGCATTCAAATGTTTATTTCATTTAATTTTGATGATTTGAAGTGGCAACAAATGAAAATCCAAAATTCCGTGTGTCACAAAATTAGAATATTACTTAAGGCTAATACAAAAAAGGGAGTTTTTAGAAATGTTGGCCAACTGAAAAGTAAGAAAATGAAAAATATGAGCATGTACAATACTCAATACTTGGTTGGAGCTCCTTTTGCCTCAATTACTGCATTAATGCGGCGTGGCATGGAGTCGATGAGTTTCTGGCACTGCTCAGGTGTTATGAGAGCCCAGGTTGCTCTGATAGTGGCCTTCAACTCTTCTGCGTTTTTGGGTCTGGCATTCTGCATCTTCCTTTTCACAATACCCCACAGATTTTCTATGGGGCTAAGGTCAGGAGTTGGCTGGCCAATTTAGAACAGAAATACCATGGTCCGTAAACCAGGCACGGGTAGATTTTGCGCTGTGTGCAGGCGCCAAGTCCTGTTGGAACCTGAAATCTCCATCTCCATAGAGCAGGTCAGCAGCAGGAAGCATGAAGTGCTCTAAAACTTGCTGGTAGACGGCTGCGTTGACCCTGGATCTCAGGAAACAGAGTGGACCGACACCAGCAGATGACATGGCACCCCAAACCATCACTGATGGTGGAAACTTTACACTAGACTTCAGGCAACGTGGATCCTGTGCCTCTCCTGTCTTCCTCCAGACTCTGGGACCTCGATTTCCAAAGGAAATGCAAAATTTGCTTTCGTCAGAAAACATGACTTTGGACCACTCAGCAGCAGTCCAGCTCTTTTTCCTTAGCCCAGGTGAGACGCTTTTCGCGCTGTTTCTTGGTCAACAGTGGCTTGACACGAGGTATGCGGCAGTTGAAACCCATGTCTTTCAAGCGTCTCTTGGTGGTGGATCTTGAAGCACTGACTCCAGCAGCTGTCCACTCCTTGTGAATCTTTTTTCACAATCTTGACTAGGGCGCGGTGATCCCTATCGCTTGTACACTTTTTCTGACCACAGTTTTCCTTCCCTTTGCCTCTCTATTAATGTGTTTGGACACAGAGCTCTGAGAACAGCCAGCCTCTTCAGCAATAACCTTTTGTGTCTTTCCCTCCTTGTGCAATGTGTCGATGGTCGCCTTTTGGACAGCTGTCAAATCTGAAGTCTTCCCCATGTTTGTGTAGGCTTCAGAACTGGACTGAGAGACCATTTAAAGCCCTTTGCAGGTGTTTTGAGTTAATCAGCTGATTACTTTGTGGCACCAGGTGTCTTCAAAATTTAACCCTTACACAATATTCTAATTTTGTGACACACGGAATTTTGGATTTTCATTTGTTGCCACTTCAAATCATCAAAATTAAATGAAATAAACATTTGAATGCATCAGTCTGTGTGCAATGAATAAATATAATGTACAAGTTACACCTTTTGAATGCAATTACTGAAATAAATCAAGTTTTTCAAAATATTCTAATTTACTGGCTTTTACCTGTATACTGTACAATGTGTTTCTGTTCTCAGAGATGAGACTCTCATGAGGTGCGACTCATTTAGGATAAAAGTCTTTTAATTGATGCAGTTCTTTCTGATCTCAGCATATGGAGCGCTGATGCACTGCTTTATGTTGATTCCCAGGTGAGAAATGCCTAGTGAATCTCTCACACACACACACACACACACACACACACACACACACACACACACACACACGCTAATGAACATGTCCAATGATAGATTACAGAGAGGAAAGTCTCTGGAGATAGATCAAAAGAGACTCTCTTAAACACATGCATGCTTCAACACTTGTTAGATCTTCTTTTGTTCCTGCACACATGCATATGCACACTAGGTAAAGACACAACCCCTCACACACACACACACACACACACACACAGATATCATCAGCTATCTCATCTAAGTGTGCTGTGCTGTAAATTCAGACTAAAACGATGTGTGTTCACACATTAGCATACAAGACGGAAGCAGCACCAGGAATAAAGCACATAGAAGACAGATACTCTCTCTGGAGTTTAAATGAGGTATCTGATGATTGTGCACGAGGAACAGTACTGCCAAATCAAAGCATTTTCAAGCAACAAGTCTGCTGTGTGATTTCTGCGCCGGTGTTTTGATCAGAAACATTGTAATGTGCTCAACCTTTCGTTTCTCTGCAGCGTGCCTGGCTCTTCTGACAGAACACATGGGATCGGAGAGAGGCCTCCTCTGCTCCTCTAAACAAGCTTTGTGTTGTTAGTGAGAAGGGTGCCGCCATCCGAAGTCGCAGAGCAACGCTGACTCAGAGAGACAAGCTGTTTGCTTTTGTTATTTGTGAACTCCCTACACAAAACCGAAGACTTTTCTCACTAGATTCCTTATGGCAAAAAAGCAAGCCAAAACATTAGCCAAGTGACAAATCCAAGTCCCTCCTGAACCTATTGGATGAGGGGTGGGCGTGTAGGGCCACGTGACAATTTCCTGACTCGATTTTGACCAATAAAAGGACACCTTGGGAGGGGAACAGAAAGGTAACAATTGGTCATTAGTGGCTGTGGTCAGTCGGCCATGGTGGTGCTTTTCAGTTGGGCCAAGTGGGCATTTGGTCAAGGAGAGTGGCTCCATAGTCATGTGTTCACACAGGCATTGCATCACTTGAGACTGCAGTAACTCAACGTACTGTAGACCACTAATCTGGAGAAAATCAGTTACAAAAAATTACTTTTTTCCCTTAAAGGTCCCATGGCATGAAAATTTAATTTTTCCTGCCATTTAGGCAGGCTGGGGGAATATTCCTTTTCCTTTTCTGGGTATTTTAGGCCTTTAGAGAGGGGCAATGACATGAAGCAAAGGGCCGCAGGTCAGAGTCAAACCCACGGCCGCTGTGTCGAGGAGTAAACCTCTATATATATATATATATATATATATATATATATATATATATATATATGAGCACCCGCTCTACCAGGTGAGCTAATCAGGCACCCAAAAAACACACAAACAAATCCCATGTCTTTTAACAAGTATTTACACAGTCTACAGTGAGAGTTGATCTGCCTATGCTTACAAGATGTAATGATTTGTTATTTGAATTTCATTGTCTGATATAAAGGTACAGGCATTATCTGACAGCTAAACACACACAAGTCTATGCCTGGAAATATTATATTATATATTCCTAAAACCCAAATTGTGGCTTTCTGTAAGTATTTGACATAAATATTTTTTTTTCCTTCAACCCTACTGGGTGACATGGGGTTAATGAATGGCTTCAGGCTGCGTGGAGCCTCTTCCTCGTCGTGACTAATCCTAATGACTAATCCTGTTGTAAACGATAGACCCGTCACTCTTTCCTTTACAATGTGTCTCACACGGCCTATTTCTGTACAGTAACATTCACACGGCTGCTTGGAAGAGATATCAAGAGTTTATTTTTTAACTGTTTAGCATAAAAACAACTTCTTGCTACTATGTCATTTATAGACAAATAGTGTATCCTACTGAATGCAGTGAGGTGGTTTGGTTGACATACTGTGTATATTATCAGCAATGGAGGTTCCTCTAATGTTGCTTTCACACCTATAGTTCGGTGGACTGGGGGTGAAGTTATTTTAACTTAGCACATAGGCGTAATGTACAGGGGTGATGGAGGGTTTACAACCCCCCATAATTAAAACTGGCCAGTGCAAACCACCCAAAATCCTATTATAATTTCCTTTGCATAAGTAAATACATTTTCACCTTAAATTGATGCAGAGAGTCACAAATTGTTGCAGAAAAGTCACCAGAAAGTTATGATGTTTAAAATTTTTATTTTGCTCATAAGTGAAAATCTCAACCATCCCTAATGTTGAACCCAAAGTCACGCTGTTGACTTAGCACAGTGGCGTAACGAGCCAACACCCAGTCCTTAAGCTCGATTATCAAGGCGGGAAACCCCAACTCTAGCACCTCATGACGGCACCATGTCCATGGGTAGGCTACCATGAAAAGAACAGGATAGGATCATAGAGACACTGCATATGTGAGATAAGATGACTGACAAAAATCAGAAGTAGCCTACTCACACCACAACAACTAAAACACTGGTGAATGTGCACCATAACATGAAAAATCACACAAGGGCAGTCCCTCCAGGATGTCGCGGCTTTTTTGTAGACAGAAATATCTGATTTTGCTGGAGCTTTTGTAAAAGATTTTGATAAAAGTTACAAAGTTTCTTGTGTGTTTCTTGCAATGAAGCTGCGGAAGACAGTTAATAATTTTTTGAATGAATCAGACATGAACGTGTCTGTCAGTGGCTTGTTGATCTTTCCATTGTTATTTAATTTCCTATCCTGTGCTGGGACACATTCATACGGTTTGACTTATTGGACTTTAACTCATCATTGCACTTAGAAAAATGTAACTGTCCTCAATTTAGGTCATCCTGTACTTCTCTTCTACATATTTTTCCTGCATCCGCCGTGTGTGTTTGTGCACGTGTCTCGTCCATGGACGTTTTAAGAGAACGGTCTCTAAAACAAGGACATGAATTTGACCCGTTCTCACTCCCGCTTGGTCAGTGTCACATAGGACTGCTGGGATTGTCGCGAGTAATGAAAATGCAATAGGGAGCCCCGGCTGTCAATCAATATCTTCCAGTCACATCTCCCTGGTTGATCCGGGCCCGTAAGCACCACTTACCCTACTTACCGATAGACTGGAAATAGGGAAACAGATAGCTCTGTCCAAAGCTAACCAAATTTGCCAACCAGCACCTCACTAATTAACTTGTTACACATCATTTGTTTAATCCATACAGAAACCAACGTGTAAAAATGACATGTTGCCTTTTGCATTACTTCCTGGCTTGGCAGTGGGACCAGTAACATCTTGGAGTCATCCTGTCAGTATGGGGTTGCCAGGCAACCAGCTATTGTTAATGCAATTTAGTTGTATAGGCCTATGAACGTAGCTTATATGAACATAACATTTAGGAGAGTTGCATAAAACTAATCTATAATCAAAAAGATCATCAAGCTCACAAAAGTGTTCTCTTCTATCACTAAAATTCACTAGCTCTCAGCCTACAGAGCTTATTTATGCCTCTATGACAGATGTTTGTTCCCTGACCAATTCAATAGAGTAATGAATTTAATAAGCTGGCCCCCTCCCTGGGTGACTGCTGGCTTAAACCCCTGGAAACCCCATGTTAATGAAGGTTTATGTGACGCGCTAAATGCCATATGCTTGGTCTGCTCTCTTAATGGGGGCTTTCACAGCCAGTTAGCAGCTCCTCAGTCAGGCTTAGCTATCAGACAAAAATGAGAAAACTGCTCATCACACACCATGGAAAAGAGGGATTTTGCAATGCTTATCGCTGCCTTCAGCAGGCACATGAAGGACGGAAGACAGAAAGGAATATTAAAAATGAGTTTATAGTTTTTATGGTTTGCAGTTCATCACTCCGCCATCTTCCGTTTTTTGCACCATTGTATGTTTAGTCTATATGCACAACGTTCCACTTGTAAAACATAAGGATGTCCCTTATTTTTCTATTGGATGTCTGTTACCTTCTTCTGTCTCTGTGTTGGCGTTCTAACCTCTGGTGGTTTTCTGAGGACTATGGTTACCTGGTCCTCAGATCTCTGCAGGGTAAATCCAGACAGCTAGCTAGACTATCTGTCCAATCAGAGTTTTCTGTTGACGACTAAAACCACTTCTGAACGTACACATGTTCCACCAAAACAACTTCGTTCCTGAGACTATTTAGCAGAGGCACCGTGGCTCCGTCCGGAGCTTAGCACCGCCCAAAATGATTGTGATTGGTTTAAATAAATGCCAATAAACCAGAGCCTATATATAGATTTACAAAATATTTGTTTAGCGATGGAGTCAAAGACTTTGTACATTTTATTAAGCTGTACAATAAACCTTATTTGCATATCTGCAACGTGTCTCTCCTGATTGAAACGGATGATAGACAGACAAAAGCGTGCTGTGTGTTTTACATGCCACCATAGCCAACAGGTGCTGCATCATATTGTAATAGTGTCTTTTGAATGGATCTCATGTCATCACAGTATGTTTCAGATCTATTTTAGATCACATTCATATTGCTTCCGGTTGTGTACTTTGTCTCATATCGCTGCTGGTGTTATAGTGAAAAGCAATTTCATGGCAGGTTGGTAAGGCTCCATTGTGTCTGAAGACCAGTATGGCAGATGCATTAGGAAACGGAGACGATTCTTCAGAGGCCGTTCTTGGAAACTAGATTGCGGGCTTGTGAAGTGGTATGCATAGTCTCTTCAAGAAAGATTGCGGCTGCAGAACAAGGAGACATTTGGCAACATTTCCGACAACAGATTCTGACCAAAGTTCCGGCTGCGGGTCTTATCAGTCACGACTTCTCGTTCTCTGAGACTAAGCTACTAACATTACTATGGCAACACGCAACAGGCAGAGTGTACATGCTCCCTCCTGTTTACCCCGGCACGCGCATGCCCAGTATATGAGAACGTTGATGAGATATTTTGGTTTGGGCGTGTTAGCTTAAACAGAGATTAGATCGTCCACTTGTGTGCATGGAGTTCACTTTTGGCTCAAAACCAAAACCTAGCAATGTACAGGAAACTTAGCCAAGTTGTGAATAAAAGAGTGTTCACCCCTTATATCATGTTTGGCTTACAGTGATTGAGCAGATTTGCTTAGGGACTTGTTTATCACAAGTCAGATTTTGTAAATCTTACACCCTGAGTGCCTCAGTTTGAAATTTATGTTGAGCATAAATGACATTTAACGTTAAACTCAATATATTTCAATTATGCAAAGTGAACAAAGTCAGTTATAAAACAATAACAGACGCACAAATAAAAAAAAAAGAAGCTCTTTCACAGATGGGTTCAACTTGAACACGCCATGGGTTGTGGACCAACCGTAAGCAGCTGCCCCTCCCTGTCGACCCTCTTTTTCCATGCACTAACTGCAAGGAGGCACAGGCGCACACACTACTATTACCTCTGGAATGGCATTGGAATTGAATTAGCCCAGGGTGGCTTAAGCATGTGGGCATGTGTGAACCTGTTAGCGGGGTGCGAGTGCATCATCTTTCACAATCAGCCGGCTGTGTGATGTACCCGGGAAAATGAGGCTGCTGTTGCTCTGCAGATGGAGCGGCGCCTCGCTGGTGAAAATGTATTTGCTGGGAGGTTTTTTTTGTAGTGAGAGACAGAGATAGAAGGACAAAGAGGGAAAGATGAATGAGAAGTGGTGAGGCTGGTATGACTAGTTAGTGTTAAAAATAATTGTACATGTTATGTTTTGCCATATTACCATTGTTATGTTATAGAAATAAAATGATAGTATGGCCATTTTCATTCAAATCAACATAGCAGAATGGTCAGAGCAGCAGCCATTTTTATGTGTGCCATTGCCATGGTAAAGTATAAACTTCCATAATAAGCCGACTTCCGGAGCTGAGGTTCTGCAGGAACAAACAAATAGGCAGCGGAGTAGTCATGTTACGAGGAAGACAGCCAGCCTCTGAATGAGTCCGATTAATCTCATGCTTCATCCATACAAAGCACACCGCTATCGCCACAAGTGACTGCTTTATTCAGCTTGTTTTCTGTGAATGATAACTAACACGGCTAGCTGGTTTGCTGGTTCTGCCGTGCTTTTATGCTACATCGGTTACAGAGAATGAGCTGAACAGAATGGGTTAGAACCGCTGCGCGGGGTCTAACGTTACCCGTCTGCTGACCCACTGCTGCTAATACTTTGAAAAACTCATTTCAAGCACTGAAACAATTTCCACACCACATAAGTTAAAGTGCAAATATTATGGTAATTTTCAGGTTCATAATTGTATTTTGAGGTTGTACCCGAATAGGTTTACATGGTTTCATTTTCAAAAACACCATATTTTTGTTGTACTGCACATTGCTGCAGCCCCTCTTTTCACCCTGTGTTGAGGTCTCTGTTTTAGCTGCAGAGTGAGACATCTCACTTCTATTCCATCTTTGTTGGGAATCTCACATGCTCATTCACTAGGTACGGACTACTAGCCAGTCAGAAGCAGAGTATGAGGGCGTGCCCTGACAATAGCTAGGTAAGGACTATTAGCCAGTCAGAAGCAGAGTATGAGGGCGTGCCCTGACAGTACCTAGGTAAGGACTACTAGCCAGTCAGAAGCAGAGTATGAGGGCCCTGACAGTACCTAGGTAAGGACTACTAGCCAGTCAGAAGCAGAGTATGAGGGCCCTGACAGTACCTAGGTAAGGACTACTAGCCAGTCAGAAGCCATGCTAGCAGCTAGGCGAGCATTATATACGTCTGTCTCTGAAGTAAAAGCTGGACTACAACAGAGCTGTTTGGAGCAGGTTGTGAACAGTGGTTTCTGTTGTCCCTTGGGGGGGGGGCTTTTTCACTTTGTAAACCTATAACATGCACAAAAAATATATGTAGCACAATAAAGGAAAGGGAAAAAGCCAAAAAGCATAATATGAGCACTTTAAGGTTGGTTTTCAAACGAGATTTGAGGAATTTAAAAAGCGAACTTCGTTTCGCCAATTTACACATTGCTCTAAAAAGAATGCGTCACTATACAGAAGTCTGAGTTTGTTCTGAACATTTTGATATTGAACACACGGGGATCAGTTATATGCTTTAAAGGTCAATTTAAGAAGATATGTGAAAATGCCCTCAGACCTCAAGGGATTTAAGGGCTCGCCACTGTGGGAATTAGTAACAGTGAGAAACATGTTGCATCACCTTCAGTCCAATGTGCATGCGATATGAGTTCCCTCTGCTTCCTGTCTGTGTGATTTCACTCACGTGTCTGCTTTGAAAGCCCTTCAAGGAAGGAAACGTAGTACTCACTGGCCCAATGAGACTATGTGGTTGTTTTCTGGGCTTTTTACCTTCATTTTTATATAGACTATTGTGTCTGAAGTACTTGAAGCACAGCCTTGAAAAGCTATTCATCCACGCAATGCATATCTGTGTGTTTTTTTTCCTGAAATTATCACTGAGTTTTCAAGGCAGCCCTTGAGGAGGAAGCATTCATGCTGTTTGGTGACAATGTTATCACATGGCAATCCAGGAAACGTCACCCTGCAGTTTGGGCCGTAAACAGTTCTGTGACTGTGCTATCGCTCTGTTCCCATACCACAGTGTCTTCCCCAGGCGTTGTTTTGATTTTCAGATCATGCATAGTTTTTTCAGCCAGATAAATAACACAGTCTGCCTTAAAAACCTCATTATAATGGAGTATTAGGGGTGCTCTTTCTAGATTTTGAGCATAAAGCTTTGTTGGAAATAAAAAGTTGTGTGATGTGAAGTCACAATTCTTTAATATTAAGATAAATATGCCATTCTATTATGAGAATAAAGTGACAAGAAAATGGTTTGATTATAAAACAAAATATTTAATATGATTTAATTTCATATGTCAGATCCCATTTTTAACATCTATAAGAATATTGGAATTTTGTTTTCACAAATAATTAAAACCAAATTTTAAAATCAAATTTTTCTCTTAAAGTGGCCCTTATACTCAGTTGTTATCTGATGCTCACTGAAGTGTATTTAGTGTATTTACACTTTATTGTAGTATGTAATTATTTGTCTCTTTCCTAAAATATAAATCGTAGTTGAGCAGCCATAGGCCATGCAGTAATGATAGATTCATATCACATTTTCAGCACTAATACAGACTGTGTTTATTGAACTCCATTCATAGACTTTCATCAAAGTCAATAAGCGCCTCCTTAGCCCGCACTCGGTGCTTATCGACTTGCCATGGGGGTGCATGTAAATAAAGCAGAACAGTGTTTCAGACGGAAGAAAAACTCCACGCATCGTTGCACCTTCACACCAACAGGAGCTGCTCTGGAGAGCAATCAGTGCTGACTAAAGCCGTCATATTGATGGATCTATCAGCCACTGGCTGGGCTCCCAGAAGCCCCTGGCTCTGTGGTTGGGCCATATTGTCAGCTCAGTTTGAGATCAAGCACCAGGAATCCTAATCCTTCGCTCGTGCCCAACCACCTACTGACAACTTTAATTACTGCCTCAAGACTCCAAACAAGACCAAAAGAACCACATTTTATGGTAAAGATAGGAATATTTTTAATAAGCAGGGTCTATGTCAGTTTCTATTCAATTTATTTTGCCACTGAAAGGCTCAGATTAACTCTCCTGTTGTCCTCTGGTCAAATTTGAGAAATTTTCAACCAAATAAAATGTTATAAAATATAATATGGATGGTTCACTACAATGCCTTTCATAAGTAAAATAAATGACTGTTAGCTGCTTTCACTGAATTTGGGTGTTTTATGTAATTTTTTAATTATTTAATTAATTTTTTTAATTAATTTTTGGGCATTTCTAGCCCTTTATTCGACAGGATGGGAGAGGGGGGGATGACATGTAGCAAAGGGCCGCAGGTCGGGGTCAAACCTGGGCCCGCTGCGTCGAGGAGTAAACCTCTCTATATGGGCTCCTGCTATACCACCTGAGCCCGTTTTTTCTATCATTTTATACATTTGAAAAAAAATTGATAAAAGAACATTGTGAAGAAGTGAAAAAAAAGTTGTAAAAAGCTTAAAAACTTTAAAAAAAAAAAAACACAAAACCATAAAGTGCAGAAAAAAAGGGACAACCTGCTCAGGGACCCCAGTCTGACTGGGGTCCCTGAGCAGGTTGTCATCGTCATTGAGGAAACACTTCTCCATCTGATGTCCCCAGACACCACAGCTCCTTCTGGTTCAGCTACAGCTGTCATAGCAACACATAAATCCTCTGCCTTCCTGTTACGTGCTATGTGTTTAAATAAACATGTTCCTTCCCCACCAGGAGCTAAGTAGCTTTGCCCAACAGTCCTGCCTCCCTCCAGACCTTGATAAGGGATGCCTTCTGGTCTTTGATCTCAAAGTCCAGACTGTTTCCTGTCCCGAGAAGGCAAACACAGGAAGTGTGGGATTTTGGGCTGTAACACTGTGGTAACAATAAGAGCAGCGTAAATTAGTGCTTAGTGACAGCAGGTCCTAAAGGCCCATGGGAAACGTCCATATCTGTGTAAAGTGTATGCAAACATATTCACTCTAAGATGCAAAAATCCCAAAATAATAGATTAAATTAAACATTATGCTACTCAAGGAAGCCCCTGTAATCAGCAGGTGTAATATTTGAACTGGTTTTGATAGAAATTCCAAATGATGAATTGCTACCACTCATCTTTGTGGTGTGGAACTGAGCTGATGCACTAAAACAAACCCAACACATCATGACCAATTATTAGTTTATTTTACTAGCTGAAGCATTTTCAAAGTTTTTGCGACATCTAGTTTGGGAATGCTTTGAGCAAACACCACTTTTATTATTGACCTCTTTGCAGAAGGTGACAATGAGCCTTAATGAGGATTATTACATGAGGGAATCAGCTTTGAAGAGTTTCAAAATCCACTTTTAATACAGCAAGTAACAGCTGTTCCTCGATGCCCACGCATTAACTCAGCAGATGTCACTGTGTAAACTGGAAGCACACCTGCTGTATGTAATGTGTACAGTATATTGATTTAACATCTGTTTTCCCCTTTCTATGGTATACAATTCAAACTGACAGTTTTTTTTTTCTGCCACACTGAAAAAATATTAGATGTTTGTTTCGTCCTTTACACACCGGTCCGTGTAAAACTTCTTTTTGATGTTGAATGATTGAAATCTGAATCAGAGGTGCCGTTTGGTTGCTAAGTATTAAAAAAATTAAAACATAACCTTTAGACAAAATAATGCAATAAAAAAAATATAAATGCACTGTATATTCAGTGTTGGCACAGTGAGATTTTAGCTGTGTGTGTGTGTGTGCGTGCCAGCCCTTCTTGGATGTGAATTTGTGGGTAAGGACAAACAATGTAAAGAACTTTGTCATATAGTTATCATCATTACATGTGGCTGCATCCATCCATTCAGCCACATGAGACCAAAGTGATGACTTTCGCTGTTGACACAACCTTTTCACCTTTTTAAAAACCCCAGGCGGTTCAGTGTCAACAGATTATGAAAGCCCTGTTAGGACAACTGCATGTTACAAGGCCCTTGATCTCAGGGTCATACATGGGTCATGTACTGTATATGAATTGACACTCCCTGCACAATATTTGCGTGTATGCTCAGCATTCACAGTGCACAGTGTAGTGTGTTTCCCGTTTTCCAGGTCACATTCAAGCCAGTGAACATGCAGGGTTGTGTTTAAACCAATCATAGGATTCAGATGAAATAGTGTGTAAGTAGTTTATGTCCACGACATTCTACTTCACGGGATTGTTCCGTTGCCACTGGAAGTTCCGCCAGATGTCCCTCATTGTCGGCTGGATGTCCGTCACATGTCGCTTTATCTGTTTTACCATTTTTAACTTGAGTGGATTTCTAAGGACCAGGTAACCATAGTCCTCAGATCTCTGCAAGGTAAATCCAGACAGCTAGCTAGCTTATCTGTCCAATCTGAGGACTATGGTTACCTGGTCCTCAGGTCTCTGCAAGGTAAATCCAGACAGCTAGCTAGCTTATCTGTCCAATCTGAGGACTATGGTTACCTGGTCCTCAGATCTCTGCAGGGTAAATCCAGACAGCTAGCTAGACTATCTGTCCAATCTGAGGACTATGGTTACCTGGTCCTCAGATCTCTGCAGGGTAAATCCAGACAGCTAGCTAGACTATCTGTCCAATCTGAGGACTATGGTTACCTGGTCCTCAGATCTCTGCACGGTAAATCCAGACAGCTAGCTAGACTATCTGTCCAATCTGAGGACTATGGTTACCTGGTCCTCAGATCTCTGCACGGTAAATCCAGACAGCTAGCTAGACTATCTGTCCAATCGGAGTTTTCTGTTGACGACTAAAACTACTTCTGATCGTATCACATGTTCTTCATGTCCACCAAAACCAAGTTTCTTCCCAATGCTATTAAGCAGAGGCACCGTGGCTCCGTCTGGTGCTTAGCGTCACCCAGAAGATTGTGATTGGTTTAAAGAAATGCCAAAAATAAAGCAGAGCACGTTTTTATTCCATCCTTGAATGCTGTGTGAACTTCCTCCGCAGTGCTGTGCAGGAAGGTCTGGAAAGCCTGGATTATTGTGAGAGGAGCCACTATGAATTTGACTTCTCTGCACAGCACTTTGCATGGAAATAAGGACTTTGGTTTACATTAACCATTCGAAATCTTCGATCACAATCAAACACTAAGGCTGCATTATAAAAAAAAGCCTCACCAACCACAAGTCGGCAAGTCTTCTGCTTTCCTTGTGACTCACATGCCCAGAGAGCAAAGAGAGGTCTTGTTTGTGAAAGCCCCATCCTGACCCACACAACGCTGCCCAACTCCCATGGCCGTGTGAGCCGAGGCTGACGGGCGACTAATGACTCTCACCGAGGCTTCCTTGCAAACAGCCTCATGAATTAGTCATCACCTTCCCTTGACCTGTGCAGTGATACCATCTCAGCCAGCCTCGACAGCCCCGCAAGGATCACAGAGGTTATGTAAGTTAACAGATAGCAGACTAATGCGAAGACGTCGTGCAGTCAAGAGCTGCAGAATTGTGATTGATGATGGCAATCTGTTGTTAAAGTGCAGCTTGTGTTGCTATGTAAATATATTGTGATGCACTTGAATTCAGTAACACACTGCAGGTCTTGTATATGCCGGTTTTGTCACTCAATAAAGATTTGTGTTCTTTATGTCATGAACTAGCGTAAATTCACAACCAAATAAGGGAGACCACACATTCAAAAGGATTCAATTAAAACTAATGTATTTAACCCAAATTAGGTATTACTTCAAAATAGGATAAAACATGTATTTCAGTAGTATCAGTAGTGTAGTGAGTGCATGCATGAAGGTGAGTGCTGGCTGTTGGGACAGACAGGACCCTATCTTGCACCCGGCGCAGTGCATGGCAATGCCCGATGCAAGTGTCTTTGATATTATAATACCGGCACAGTTGTTAATTTCCCATCTCGCGCCCTTGTCGTTTCAATAGCAAATGTACCTGTGCCCATCTTTGTGCCCATAGGCGTGCTGGTCTTACAGAGAGGTGTGTTCAGGTGCATTTTGGGCGTCCTGGTCTTACAGGGAGGTGTGTTCAGGTGCATTCTGGGCGTATTGCTATCTTGCGGCCTCAGAAAGTGATCGTGCCATTGACCAACAAAAACCTGGTCTAAAGTCCATAGTGCAGAATTCCATTGTTATTTTAACAGCGAATTAGTAAAATGTGCCTATTCTGGTGCACAGCGCAGCAGCACACACACATGCAAAAGATTAAAAACTAAAATATGACGGTGCAAATCATCAATCATAATAGCAAAGTGCCGAGGTACAAACACGCTTTGCTGTTAAAGGGAATGGGAGATGACACTCTGATTGGTTGATTGCATGTTACACCCAAAACACACCTATTCATTTATTTAATTAATGAAGACACTAAGTACAACCCTTTTGAACCATGCACCTGGCGCACAGACCGTTTTTTTCTGCCTTCAAACTAGCTAAAGTGGATTTGCCCTACACGCACCTGCACCATCCGCTTCACACCATGCACTTAGATCGTTAAAACAGGGCCTAGAGATTTCAACTGCTCAGCTCCAGCCATCTTAAATAGAAAACAGAAGGCAATTAGGCAGAAGGGATTCAGTTGTGGCCACTCGGACTGCCTCGCAAACACCTGCAGGGAAAAATACCCAAGAACAGCCCACAGAGTGGGAGGGGTCATCGCAATGAGCAAATCAAAATACGCAACAATAAGGTAGCCGTGGCCGCACAACAACAATGCTTTAACCTTTAAATTAAAGTTAAATTAAAGGTTTATAACTTTAACCTTTAACTGTAAATCTGCCTGCATGTGACACAAGTTATTTGCCACAAACACATAAGATGGAATGACTTTATCTCTAAGTGTGTAGAATTGAAATGGACCAACAACATTCATATTGGACCAAAGTTTTGTCCTGCAATTTGTTTTAATTTTATGCAATCTATCTTACAAGTATATCATTATTAGCTTTTTTTGGCATCTTGTGTTCATCAATAGAGTCACTTCATCACCTTATAAATATGAGCGGTCTGCCACGTCTTTAAACTCAATTACTAAAACAATATGCCATGCTAATGGAAAATATACTTACTAATTCATTACCCTCTTGTGTTTTATGATGCCTGCAATAATGACTGCACATTACAATGTTACCAAAGGCCCTTAATGAACAGAATCAAATGTAAAGGGCTCCACAGAGCACAACATGAAGTATAATTACTATGTCCTACAGTGAAAAATGAGGCTCATAAAAACAAAATGGCAAACAGGGTCACGTTTGCATTTGCAACATCATTTCAAATCAAGGAAGTTATTTCCCTAGTGTTTTTATATTATTACTCAGCCTCTGTTGCTGACTTCTAAAACAGAACAGTTACTAAAACACAACAGTTACAGTATACCCTGTCATGGAGGCGTTCACACTTGTTGTGCCACACCCAGATAGCATGTAGCATAAGCAAAGAAGTGCCACCTGCCAAAACCAAACCAAATTAAAGCTCTTTAAATATATATATTTTCAAATCTAACAAGGACGTGTCATATTGCCAAAATCAGGCAAATCATTACTCAACTGTGCAACTGTTGAAGCACTTCAAACTCTTTAGCTCATTGTTAAAGCAAATTTCTTTTAGTGTTCAGTCCCACAAAAAGTCCCTGCAAGCTGCCTGCACAGCACCACAAACAGACAAACAGCTGGAGGAGACTCAACCAGAGCTAAAAAGAAAGTGAATGTTGGACTGGCATTCAAGGTAGGGATCGACCAATACTGGTTTTTCAATAATTAGTAGTTAATGAAACTCATATTTGGACCCGATCTGCATTAAAGAGAAAATTAAAATCTTAAAATTGAGATTTTGAATTGTTGCAAACCAAAAAAGGCCCTGAACACCCACACAGGTGTTTATAGTTCATGTGGCTGATCAGACCTCTTCCAGGACTGTGCAGGTGTGGATAGACTGAGCGATTTACATCTTCCTAAGCCCACTGTTAGTGTTGTTGCACCTGTTAGGGCGGGACAAATGAAACCTTTGTCATCCTTATTGGTAGAAAGAATTTGTGACCTAATAATCTCTGACCCACCTTAGACCTGAAAAGAGTCTAATCAGCCAGAATAACTGAAAACACCTGTGGTGTGGGTATTCAGAGGCTTTACATGTTTTAAGTAATTATTTAATTAATTAGAAACTTTCAACATAATACCCAGTAAAAGAGTCAGATAATGTTGTGGTGGGGGGGGCATTAAGTCAGACTCAGTGGTGAGTTAAACTGAAGCAGAGGGACAGACACAGAGCTGTAGCCGAGCCAAAGTTATTCATTAACTTTATCAGTTGTTAGGCAAATAAAACACAGATACAGATACTCTGCAAACTGCCCAAAAACAGCCTGAAAATAAGCCAGGGCCCATAATTGTTCTATACCTAATTCAAGTTGATATGTCAGGGTTGGGTTTGTTATCTTGCTTTGGAATTATTCTGAGTTCTGGCTTTTGGGTAATATAGCTCATGTTCTTGCTATCACTATTAAATAAATAAGTGATGGCTGGGAAGTGTAGTGCAGAAACGGTCACATAAATACTCATCACATTGCTAAAACAAGTAAGCATTGTCTGTCTTGTCTTGATTCGCTGAGGTTCATGTATGCATAAACATTGGATACAGATTTGTTGGTTTGAAAATGGTGGACTGGTCACTTTATTGCACAAGCCATGTAACAACTTCAGATCGAAGAGTGAAGCCATGTCTTGACTGCAAAGAGGGTATAATAGTGACACATTTTTCACAGATTGCGAGATACCCAACTGAGCATTCGCTCAATCACCGCATTCTCACATCCAGAAAGGGTCATATGGGACGAGAGAGAGAGAGAGAGAGAGAGAATCACGACCCACTGTGCCTGCGAAGTCACACAAGAGTCACAATCTGTGCTGCTTCTGCTTGGCCAGGCGTCGTAGGTTCAGACAGATGGGAGGGAGGGAGGTGTCATCTGGTCAAGGCGTGGCGAGAAGGGCGTCAGGGCAACCTTTGTGTAATTGGCTAGATGGTCTCTGCAGGTTAGCTGCTGAGCTGACACTCAAACCTGTAGCTGGGGGCCAATGTTACTGAGCTCTGCACCAGACAGGGAGTTATCCTAACACCAATAAACACAAAGATGTACACGAACAAATACGTAAATAGGAACACACAACTCCTTTCTTTAGCTTTAAAACTGGCATCCAAACAGGGGTTGATGTGGGACTGATCCGGAATGGCGTGTCACGTTTTCTATAAAGTCAACCCCGTTCTTCATTTCTTAAACCCGACCTGCGTGTCACGTTTCCTAACCCTAACCTGTTTCCTAACCCCTAACCCTAACCTGTTTCTTAGATTGAATAAAAGCATGTCAAAACTATACACTGGCCCTTGATGTGATTCTCCTTTTCCAGTGTGGCCCTTAGTGAAATTGAGTTTGACACCCCTAATTTAAAATAACGCCAAATATCCAGTCCAGTAATCACTGTGAGTCCACAAAGAAACTCTCTGTGGTGAGTTCCTACATCTGTACCACCTACCGGTTACAAACAGGCTCAGTAATGACCGCTGATCTGGAGTTTAGCTGTGCTGGACAGGAAGTATTTTGGTTTAACAGATCAGTGAACTGTTCTCCGTGCAGTTTGCTGGAAGTGAATGTGTGTTTTTTTTTTTTTATGTGGACTGACTGCACTGGACTCCGTTCAAATATAGCCTATACAATGTGGTAACTAAGTAGGCAATTTGTCTTCAGTGCTCTGATTAATTGGGCATGCAGTCATCACACCAGTCTTAATTTAGTTTTAATGAAAACTCAACTCCTGGCTGTTTTGAAAGAAGGAAAAGACAAGAAAAGAGCTCTAGTAGTGAGTTTTCTTAAGTGCAGTGTAGTGGATGTACTGTATGTGTGATATATGTGTGTATATTTGTGTTTGTTGTGTTATGGTTGTCTTACTATTGGATGCCTAAAATTTCCTTTGGGATAATTAAAGTTTCTCAGGGGAATCTTTAGGGCTTACAGTAGCTCGGTCCAGAGGGAGTTGGGTTGGGAGCCAGATGGTCGCTGGTTCAAGTCCCACTCACTCTGACATTTGTCACATTTCAGGCCTGTGTGTAGTTATTACTAACAGAGTGTAAATTGTAATTTCAGTACCAATACACAGTATAAATTATCTTTCTATTAAGGTAGCCTAGTAGTAGTAGCCTATAGATTCAAATTCAGGATCTGAGGGTTCCCCCACCTGTCAGATCCCACTTTAACCCTTGCATGCAAATGCAACATGTGTATGCCAGATTTAATGCTGAATTAAGTGCCATTAGTGACAGGCAAAAATCTTCAATATACATACATTCATGGATGGATCACTGTATGGACCGTCATTGAGACCCAGAGCCAGATTATTAACTTTTGTTGTTGCAGAATAAAAAAGCTCTATTTATTGCACAACCAAGGTTTTGTAATGTCTTTGTCTAAATGATTTTTAGTTGTTTATTGCACTACAGCCAAATATGAACTTTAATTCTCCATTTTTTTCTGAAGTTAATAAAATGTCCTGGAACGCTTTACAGGAGAGTGTGTACTGTTTGAGTTTCCTATTTAACTGGCTGTGCATCTTGTCTTCTGTGCACTGGTACATTAGAGTGGCTCATACTGACATTATACCTGTGTTTGAGGGGGATGTAATTTGTTATATGTTGTGAGCTTTTAAGGCCCTGAACACCCACACATGTGTTTCAGTTAATCTAGCCAATTGGACCTTTCCCAGAGGACTGTGTGGGGGTGTCTAGACCATAGAATGTATATTAATGGACAGCGCATGGATGATGTCACCCATTGGTTTGTGGAGATCTGCTAGGAGTTGTCGAGTTTGCCGTTACGGGCACAGCCATCCTGATTGCTGATGTGACCATTTTAGCCGAGAGGGAGGAGTGAGGGAGGAGAGAGGGAGGAGGCCTTACACTCTACGTTACGTTACACACTTTCACTGCTTTATCACCGTTTCTAAAATCAACAAGACCATAATTCAAAAAATGAACATCATCCACTATCCATCCGTACCATAGAGTCTCTGCCCACCTTTAACACCTCCCTCAAAACTCATCTTTTCGGAAAAGCCTACCCCTCATGACTTCACTCACCATCAAAACAACGGATAGATTGCTTCATTTTAATTTTCAATCTTTTAAATGTGTTTTAATTTAATCATATTTGCCTTTTTACTGTATTTCTTGCATGTTTTAACTGTAAGGTGTCCTTGAGTGCTGTGAAAGGCGCCCAGAAATAAAATATTATTATTATTAATATTATTATCTTTCTGAGCCTCCTGTTAGTGTTGTTGCACCTGTTAGGGGAGGACAGATGACTGCTTTATTGTGCTTATGGGTAGAAAAGATTTGGGACCTAATATATTCCCATCTATGCTCCGACCCAGCTTCAACTTGAGCAAAGATCTAATCAGCCAGAATAACTGAAATCATCTGTATGGCTGTTCAGAGGCTTTAATGGGTCTACCTTTGCTGCAAATGATGGTGAGATGCAGGTGGATGGAGTTGTGAATCTATCTTTGGCTTCAATTGACTGCACCTGCTGCTGAATGCTGTAGTGTAAGCCCTCTAACACGTTTTTTTAGGAATATCTCATGCAACCTGTTTTTGATTATATTATATTTCGGTACCTATTCATTAAAGAGAAATGGACATATTTCTATTCAGATTTCAATTCTGCTTAGAAACCATGCAGTGGACCTCAATTGAGCGTAACATGAAACCCAATATTTTAATTGACCAAGTTATCGATTACGATATAAATGAACAACCAAGGTTTTGTTATTGCTCTAATGAACTGAATTATCAGAACTGTATCAGTAGCTGTTGCTTGGCTGGTTCATTCATTCATTTTGGACCCTGGATTGATGGGCATATTAGCAGAGTTTGGGCATTTCTTCATTTTTTCAGTGCGTATGTGCACACTACCACTACTGCTCTACGGGCCCTGGATTGTATCCACCTAATTTCATATTTGACAAACAATATTTTTCATTTTCATACTGTGACCAAACATGCTTTTACTTTTACATAAGTTTTTATAGCTAGCATAGTTTAATAGCTTTAGCCCCTTTTCTTCCTCTGCCATTCTTCTGTCTCTTTGTCTAATTTTGGATACAGAAGGTTATGGAGGGCATTTGCTAAATGTGATTAAACCACATGGAATAAATGACTGGGGGAAATGGGGGTTGAAGATGAAGAGGGTGAGGTATGGAGAAAGGGATAGACAGACAGAGAGAACGATGGGTGGATGAGGGTTATGGCACTGCATTATGCATCGCAGATCATCACCCTGGGTGGCTTGTTTTATGGGTTGGTGTCAGGGGTGCTACTCCTGCTTCTCACTCTGTGGCGATGGGCCTGTTGCCATGGCAGCAGCAAAGCATGCTCATTAGCAAATAATACCCTTGGCCCATAGAGAGAGAGAGAGAGAGAGAGAGAGAGAGAGAGAGAGAGAGTTGGTTGCTGACTATGATGGACATATCTGCCTGAGCAAATGAATCACAAAACTTCACGTGTCACTACACCAGACAGAAAAAATAAGTTTTTTTCAACGCTTTTCCCGACGTTTTAGTCACTTGTTTCCAAGTTTTTTGTCACTTTTTCCAATGGTTGTCGTTTTTTTTCTGTGCTTTATTTTTACTCCCCCCCCCACGTTTTTGAAGATTTCTCCAACATTTCTGTTACTTTTTTCAACATTCTTTCTTCCAACAGTTTTTTTCTTCAAATGCTATAAAAATTGAATAAACACCCAAATTCAACGAAAGTAGTGAACTTATCATTTATTATACATGTGAAAAGCATTGTATGGAACCATCCACGGTATTATTCTTTTTGTTTTGACAAGAAACCCAAATTTCTGATATAGAAACCTCTTAAAAATGGGTCAAATTTCACCCGAGGACAACAGGAGGTTAAACTTTCCTTTTGCCCACACAATATATTGCATGAATCTCAAGTTAAAGTTATTGGACTGATAAATAATTATAAAGTATAAATATGCTATGATTCTGCATTGCACTTTTGGAGATTGACAGCAGCCTTTCATTGTTTGTGACCCAAACACAATTTCTAGGAAGGAACATACCATACATACAATACCAATTTTAATAATGCTTTATACAGATTTCAAAAGTCAAGGGGCCATTGACGTTAACCAACACACACTGTGACCTTCAAAACTTTCACTTGAAGGGTACAAAAACAGACCAGCTTTCTTCTTCCTTTACAGACTTGATTGACTGCTTTGCACGGCCGTCCACTCCTCTGCTGCAGTGCAGCATGGGACACGGCGGATAATCTTCAATAACAGGTGATCGCGGCTGAGCAAACAGCATCAAAACATAACACCTGGGCGCCAGAACAGCCCTCCCTTCAGTCTCACAATCACACTTCAGTACGTACGACTCAGGAAAAAAGCCTGTCCCTGGTTGTGTGATCCCTCTGATGGAAAAGGGTGTATAATCGAGAAGAGAGCTGGTGAGCTAATGAAAAGGGTAGCAAGGTGATATTTTCACAGTGACGTCTGAAGCGGGATGACATTTACAGAGAAGAAGCCCTAAAGACGGTCTTTGAGAAAGGCCCGTGTATATCATATAGGAGCAGCACAGGACGACTTGTATGTGAAGCTGATTTCAACATGACTCAGGCTCGTTGGCATAGCTCTCATTTTTGTCTCCAGGTAGGGAGTATCATTTGTCATGGTAGCGTTGCACAGATGGACGCTTTTCATGTTTGCTGTTCAATGTGAAAGATTCTTAATGGGCTAGTCATTTTCAGCTGGACTGGCCAGTTTAGTTTATATTAGCGCTGTCAAACGACTAAAATATGTAATCGCGATTAATCGCGTTAATGTCATTGTTAACTCGCAATTAATCACACATTTTGTCTATTCTAAATGTCCCTTGATTTCTTTCTGTCCCATTATTTTTTCGCATTTTAATGCTCTTATCAACATGGAAAAGTGGATCAGCTCGCTTTGTGCAAATGTTTTTTTTATTGAAAACAACATTGGCATATAGCCTACTGTAGTGTTCAAGACCCCCTCCTCAGCATATAGCCTACTATAGTGTTCAAGACCCCCCTCCCAGCATATAGCCTACTGTAGTGTTCAAGACCCCCCCCCTCCCCAGCATACAGCCTACTGTAGTGTTCAAGACCCCTCCCTCCCAAGCATACAGCCTACTGTAGTGTTCAAGACCCCCAGCATATAGCCTACTGTAGTGTTTAAGACCCCCCCCCCCCAGCATATAGCCTACTGCAGTATTCAATTTCATTTTATAAACTACTTGTGTTTTATGTGAAACGATCTTAATGTGTAAAGTAACTAGATGAATGCAGTGGAGTAAAAAGTAATATATTTCTCTCTGAAATGTAGCAGAGTGGAAGTAAAAAGTGGTATGAAAAGAAAAGACAAGTTAAGTTCAAGTACCTCAACATTTGTACAATACAGTACTGGAGTATTAAGTTACATTCCAAAACGTCTGACCAAGTGAATCCAGGTGAGGCTGCAACCACCTAATTATTTCCTTTGTTAAATCTACTTCAATCATAAAAGAACGAGATCAATATGGGAGATCATTTGGAGGTTTATGATGCTCACCCAATGAATGCTAACAAATGATCTTCACAGCATCTGTTCTAGGAAACTAATGCCTGCCATCCACTAGAAGACTCTGAACAGACTATCTCACATCTGACGTTAAAGACTGTCATAATATGTAAAAACTGGAGATTTTGCAAGATACTCAATACTAGATCCATTTTGAAAGATTTAACCAAGCTAGCACTAGTGTTAGCTGGTTACTTGAGGGAAAGTTGGCAGATGTTCTATCCTGCTGTACATGCAGACATGTCTCCAGTACTGGAAGTCTGCGTTGATATGCCAGAATAACTCCAGTTGGATGACTCGCTTCAGCAGGGCTGGGCAACCTTCCCTCTTTAGCGTTTAGCTTAGCGCGGCGCCATAGCAACCAAAAACAACACTAGCTCCAGCTGTTTGCTACTTTCTGTTTGATGCTGGAGGGCGCATTAGTCTGCAACAGAATTGCTTTAAAAGTCATTTGGTGTAGCCTAAGGTCGTCATTATGTGATAAAAACCAACCTCCTTGGGCTTGTGGCTTTTAACATGACAGCAATGAATGCCTGGACAAGTTGTGCTTTGATCATCACAGTAATATTTGACGGAGAAGGCTTCGCTTTTTTGAAGTAGCTTTAAAAGAATCCAATCAGCAATGTGGCATTCTGCTGCACAAAATGTGTCAGACATCTAAGGCATAGAATGAGCTGCCCATTGAGCTAAAGGCAATCCAAAATCATAAGCTTTTTAAAACTATACTGAAGTTTTTAATTGATAATCAGATATTATTATAAATAAAATTGAATTGAATTAAATATATATACACATTAGGTTACCGTAGAATCATACACTTTATTAGTAGAGACTGAAACTATGACCTTCTAAGTGATTGGTTTGGAGACAAACCACACAAACACACCTTTCACATATAAAGGTCATGCGTTTTATATGCGTCTTCCTACTCCGAAACCTTTATCCAGCACATCGTTTCCTGTCAGAAGTTTGACATTTCTTTTACATCAAAAACAAATATATCCGTTGTGATCTAACTTTTTAAAGTCCTAACCAATGTATAAGGTCACGCCAAGAGCACCACATACTGCAAAAACTTTGCGAATGGTGAAAGGCATTAAAAGTCGAGCCACCTCGGGTCTGGTGTGACATTTTTGCTCAAACGCATCATCAAATGTGGCTAAATTGCATGAAATCTTTGCAGAGGAGCCCGAGCCATTTTCTCAGGTCCGCGGGGAGGGAATCAGGTCAATCGAGAGACGCAGATCAAGGAAGGGAACATTTCCCTGCCACATGGGGGACTTAATCAGGACAGCTTTTTGAGACTGTGATCCATCTCTAGAGGAAGGAGGATGGCAGGGTTTGAATCTCTGATGTTCCTGCCAATGGACTACAGCTGTGTACTTTCCTTGGTAGAAAAATGAACCAATGAGCATGTAATGATACTGGCGTCAGCGGGATATGCGACAGATGTTTTCATAATTTTTCATTTGCTTTAGTTGGAGGACTCATGGGGCAGGCTGGTCAAACGTGGTGTAGAATTTTTCTCGAGCCCCATTGGGGGGGGCCACAACATCATAGCCACCAACAAAAGATTGTTCTTCCTCAGGCTTTAACTTTTGCAGCCACAACGGACCAAATGGCTTCGCTCGCATCTTTCTCCGCCGCCATTACAGAACTACAACTCAAACTAGCGCACGACTTCAACATCATCATTCTCAGCCACTCCCTCTGTTTGCTGATTGGACCGCCAAAAACTTTGGTCGAGAAAACCCAACACTATATCACGCTGAAGTGAAATGAAAATTGAGCGGAAGTACGTAGGAGGGCGGAGCCAGGCTAGTCCTTTGTGGGATTAATTCTGCTGTATATTCATAGTAATAAAGCAGCATGTCACCCAGACTAATTCCCAAATGTCTATTAGTCTGGAACCATTTCATTTTTTGATTTCCAAGCGTTATCAAAGTGCATGGAGCAAAATTTACTTTTGCATAGCTCGTCCAAAAACCAAATGCTATCAATGCAAAAAAAAAAATTTTGTTATCATGCCACTTTAAGGATTTGGAACTAATTTGACAAACACTGGCCATTAGGGGGTGCTACTAAAATGAAAAGTTCATATCTCTTTCGCTCATTTAATTTAATTTGGAGGGTAACATCTAGAGCCACGTGCGAGGCCACGCCTACAATGTTGTACTGATTGGTCCAAATGGATGTGGCCTATTACAGCCACAATCCTTTTTGAATCCACCTCTTACACTAACATGAATAACTTCAGATTTACAGGGTTAATGTACATTGCATCATACACTGCGCTGTCATGTTTAACCCTCCTGTTGTCCTCGGATCATGTTTGACCCATTTTCAAAATGTTTCTTTATCCGAAATTTGGGTTTCTTCTAACCAAATTCTCAACAAAACAAAACATGGATGGTTCCACACAACGCTCTTCACCAGTCAAATAAATGGTCAGTTTACTACTTTCATTGAATTTGGGTGTTTTATTCAATACAAAATTCAAAGAACAATGACAAAAATTACTGAAAAAAACAGAAGAAACAGAAAGAAACCAAAATTTTGAATTTTAAATTTTGACCCAGAAAAAGAAACCAGCTGCATGGTCGATGGGAAGACAACACAAGTCTGACTCGGTGGGAGGGTTGGACCCCGTCATAACTGCTTGCAGTTTTCATATGAGAAGTAATAATTGCTGACATATACTGTACATTAACAAACACTCCAAATGTGCCTAAAGCTGCATTCAATAACTTCTCTGTTAGTTACATCACAACTCCTCAGATTTTGGTTACTGTAGAAAAAAAAGAATTTAAGTTTACAACAATAATGGTTAGCTAAAAATTATCCATAAGCACAAACACATGGATGGCTCTCATTACTACTGCTCACATGGAGCTGCTTTTGTTGTGGCGCTTTAATGCATCACAGAAAAAAAATAGCTAATTTCTGTGTAACTTGAGCGTCACCTCAGCTGCCCTTAAGAACCTGTAGAGTCTCGCAGGACGCACACACCTGGGAAAAGTCAAGATTACATATACATCTTAAAGAGATGGATACATTAACACGTTTTCAACATTTGGCTAGAATTCTTGAATGCGTCTCCTGTGCGCAATCATGGTTTGAGCAATTTACTGCTTCTTGGTTGCATTTAAACCATTACGATTTCCCCAAAAACATAAGGCAGCTAAGTGTAAATGGATATTAATGTCATAGTCATGTTTCACAATCTGTTAGGACTGGGATGGTAGGCAAAATACTTTAAATGTCAAGCTTTCTCTAGACTAAGTGTTGCGTGCTGCTGTTCAGAAGACCTTTATTATCTCCCTCCCTGTGTGTGTGTGTGTGTGTGTATGCGTGCGTGCGTGTGTGTTTTCTTGCGTTTGCAGCTCCTCTTTGTTATTTAGTCTTTGGAGGAGGTGGATTTTAACTTATATTTCAAAGTTAATTACAAATTCCAGTTGGTCTCTATGTGTTTATTTTACAACAACTGTCAACATGACATTTACTTGAACAATGACACCTAATGGTTTATGTCTCCGTGTCCTATTTTGATGGATGAGACACACGCTGCCGTCTCCAGCTCTGCGGTATAGCGTCTCTTCATCTTATAGTCTCATAAGTCAAACTTTTGAAGGACTCTTGCCAGTGCTTGTATGCCTCTGTGATCTCTGCTGGATGTGTGCTAGTTTGTGCAATATTAAAAAAAAAATTAGGTTTAAATCTATCTATATAAAGTACTTATATATTTTTCATGCTGAAGTAACTTCTTGCAGTTTGCACCAAATTTTTATAATATCACATTTCAGACAAATTGGAAATCACTGAGAGAGAAGAACTTCTACGTAAAGTAGATGGCATGAAGTGTCATCAAAGGGCATCACGTCCCAAGTGTTGCAAATTAATATATGATAATGATATGGTAATTATATTATAATCATAACCAGTTAATTTTCTTCATTTTGTAGCAAGAAATTCATTACATGGCACAGGAAAGTAATACTTGACGCCCCAAGGTGTATTTTGTGCATATAATGCATTCCCTGTTATGAAATATACATATTGTGTTAAGGGAAATGTTGTGCACGAAATGCAGCATGAGACATTTGGTGCTCAATATTAAAGCAACGTGACTCTTTATAAATGAGGGATGAAGGGCAGAGCCAGTGCTTTAATAGTTTTACACACTATCCTTCTTTTGAGTTGAGTGTTCATCTTCAGACAAAAAGTCTGTGTGTTGCTTTTATGGGTTTTTATTTTGTGGTAATTTCAATTTCAATATTAGAAAAACTACAACACCACACCGGATCTAGCTAGGAGCATTAAAATGAGAAAAAAATAATGGGACAAAAAAAAAAAATGGGATATTTAGATAAAAAATGTGCGTTTAATTGCGAGTTAATGACATTAATGCAATAAATCACAATTAAATATTTTAATCTTTTGACAGCACTAGTTTATGGTTCAAGTACATGATCCCAGGCTGGCTTCCCGCCCACTAACAGCGCCAGCTAGCTAGACTATTTGTACTGTAAATAGACTGTTCTTATATAGCGCTATTCTAGTCTCAACGACTACTCAAAGAGCTTTTACATCACACAGGAACCACACTGTGGCCGAGGCTGCCGTACAAGGTGCCACCTGCTCATCAGATACACACTCACACACATTTACACTCCGAAGGCGCAGCATCGGGAGCAACTCAGGGTTCAGTGTCTTGCTCAAGGACACTTCAACATGGAACTGCAGGGCCAGGGATCAAACCAACACCCATCCGATTGCATGACTAAAACTACTTCTGAGCGTACAGGTTCCACCAAAATAACTTATTTCCTGAGACTATTTAGCAAAGGCACCGTTGCTCTGTCCGGCGCTTAGCATTTCCTAAGATGTGATTGGTTTGAAAGAAATGCCAATAAACCAGAGCAGATTTTTCTCCCGTCCCGGAATGCTGTGTGGACTAGCCAGACCTTCCTTTGCAGCACAGTGGAGGAAGGTCTGACAATGCAAAATTACAAAATGTATCCATTAGACATTTGAAATCCACTTTGTTTTGACACTGGGGATGGTGGGCAGGGCTTTTCCGATGCTGCCCCCTCACTCTGGAATTCTCTCCCTCAACATCTCAGTCTTTCCACATCACTTACTAACGTCAAAACCCATCAGTCTCTGTTTTCCTCCCTAGTCTTGTTTGGTTTTACTACCTGCCTTGTGTTTTCCCCAACCTGATGTGTTTCACCTGTTCCTGAACCTAGTGTCACCTGTCTCTTGTTACCTCGTTACCCTGTGTATTTAGGCTGCGTTCCAAGCAACTCGTAACTCGTGTTTTCACAACCTTCACAACCTTGAAAGTGCCCTGGAACGTCAGTCAAACCCATAACTTACTACCCCTGAAACTCGTACCAGATTGTTGTACTCCTGGTTACAGACCCCTGTTGATGCTGTACAGACACCGGTGATTAACAGTGAGAAATGGAAATATATAGACATAAATAGGCAACGTGAAGTAATTCCTCACATTGTAATCAAAACAACACACATACATTGTGTACTACTACAGGTTATGTTTTTTAAATGAAGCCCAAAATATGTTGCCGACTAGAATTCGCCAGCGATAGCTAGCTAGAAGGGTTTGTGGTGACTTTGCCTGGAACGCTTCCAAGTCCCGAGTCGTGACTTGAATGCAGCATTAGTCTCTGAGCTTCCCTGGTCTTGTGTCAGATCTTTGTGGTATTTTTTGTTAGTTTTCACTGCTGTGGATTAGTCACCCTGTTTTTGTCTCCGGGTATTTCCCTGGGTCCTGTTACTTTGCTTTTGCATAAGCATGCCTGCTGTTTTCTGGACACCTTTTTGTATGGATTTTTGTTATTAAATATTCAAGCTCACTACATTGCCTGGCCATCTCTGCATTTGGGTCCAATCTTCTCCACCACTGTAACAGTTTTTACATTGTAAAGGGCCTTTCTGTACTTTTTAAAATGTCATATAAAATATTATTATTAAAGCCTATAAAAGAAAAACTAATTCACTTGCCTTTTTGTCTCCTTCAAACACACCAAATAACTAATGTCTCTCTCCTCATTTACTCGAATGAATCCTTAATATCCTCGTCTGTTTATCTCAACAGCGTTATTTGTGGCAGACAATTTTTGACTTGCAGGCGAATTCTGGACACGCTGTGCCACAGAAGCTACACTGTCAGAGAGGAGCAACGTGTTTTATAGTAACTCTTCCCCCCAGGGATGTCATTACTTTAAACCCTCTTGCAATACATCAATTTCTAATTAACATTTGCATACTAGATCATCGGGGGGTGCCTGGGAGGAGAGGGAGGAAGGGTGCCGAGGACTCACATGCGTACATTTATGCTAATTAATTGAAATAAAAAAAGAGCCTGGAGCTTAAGGTGGGGCGGAGCAGTGGAATGCTTCAACACCCAATGGGAGGGGCAGGCCGGATGCTTGAGCGCTGTCAGCAACGCCCGGTGCATCCAAAAACACCATCACTCCTGAGACCTAACTGGTTGGATGGAGTGTGTGGGATATATATTGTATATTCCTGCGTCGGATGCTTGTTTGTGTGAGTGTATGTTCTATTATGTCCCAGATAGCATGTGTTGCATGTGGGCCCAGATGCAGTCACAGGTCACTTACAGCAGTAATACTACCACAAGAAATAAAACTTTGTGATTAACAATTGTTTTGTATTCTTTTGACAAAACATACATTTCATACAATTCCCACCACTAAAGACGACAGGGCAACTTCAACATTCCAGACCATTCAACAAAATAGCAACAAAATAGACAATAAGCATATATGTAAATCAGACACATCTCTCCCCAGCACAAGGGTTCTTAAGAGCCCTCCAGTAAGTTCAGGTACTTTCCCCCAATTTTCTAGTATAGACATCCAATCTAGCAAAACGTTAATATGACATTTTTTTCAGACGCCACCACCCTAGCCACCTCACAAGCCCACTTCTGGATTAATGGCATCCTTTCATACTTCCATCCTCTTAAAATCTGTCTGGCAATCATTAAACCAGTCTGGACCCAACTCCTTATGTTCTTATTCATCCCGTTTAGGATGGGCCCATCCCCCAGAACTAATAATCTTGGGCTGAATGATAACCTACGTCAGATTGCAGGGAGCCAGGCCCTGCAATCTGACATAGGTTATCATGTAAAACCTGTCATTTCTAAAGTGCCTTTAGTATGTAAGCACTTGAGATGAACTTTTATTAATGCTTTGCTTTGCTGCCCGTGTGTGCCTACATCACGTGTGTCAAACTCAAATCCCTTGTAGAATTTGATCAGGCCCACATACCAATTTAGATTCACAATAAATTTCGGCCCACCTAGTTTTTGTCGCTTTTTCTGAAGATTTTGATACTTTGGACCTGCTGGTTGAACCTGTGTTTAGAATGATTTTCTAGTATGATGTTAGATAAGCAAGTCAGGCAAGAGATGACTGAGATTTTCTTTCACGTACAAAACATGAAGGTGGAACATCAGATTTTTATTAAAAGGCCACTATCAGCTCAATATATCAGTGTACCTTTGAGTAAGTGTATGTGTGTGCTCATGGCTGTACTTGTTTGTGATGTACAATGTCTGTTTGTGCTCTGGAGATGTTTCTATGGTGGGAATGAGGGTTTGTATCCTAACTATTTATTTGCATCTATAACTCTCAACTTATCTTACAGCTGAAATTTGAGCTCAATTTAATGAATACTTGTGCCTTCGATTACACTAGAAGTCTTTGATCAGACTTTGAAAAGACTAAAGTCTGACATCTCACATCTAAATACAGTCATCTCACATCTAACATTAAATACTCATAACATGTAAAGACTGGGGATCTAGAATTGTTTTGGGATATGTAACCAAGCTGGCTAGTGAGCGCTAGCGTTAGCTGGTAACTTCATGGGAGGATTCAGATGTTCTGTCCTGCCGAACATGCAGATGAATGTCTCCAGTACTGGAGGTGTGTGTTCATCGGCTGGTAAAACTCCGGTTGGATGACTCGCTTCAGAACGGTTGAAAATCGGCAACTTTCCCTCTTTAGCGTTTAGCTTAGAGTGGCGCCATAGCAACCATAAACAACACAGGCTCCAGCTGTTTGCTGCTTCCTGTTTGGAGCTGGAGGGAGCGCACCCATTGGTTGTTAACAATGGTCACGTGATTTAACTTCACTACCAAGAATTAAAACTTAGGATAATATCAAACACTTTTGGTTTTGTTGAATGTCCAGACGGGAAAAAGACGGACGCGACTGAGTTTTCTGACTGGTCACCTTACACCAAATGATCGAGACGACGGGGGCGCCCTGACTCTAGCAAGACTCATGATTTCATTAGGATATTAGAAATTATTCTGAGACAGTGGAAGTTCTTGAAACATTGTTTGGTGTAAGGTCGGCATTAGCTGCGATGCATAAAGTGGCTTCTGAGATATTGTGTTTGTCATAGGCTAAAGACAGTTAAAAACTGCTGCCCCCTTGGCCCAATCACCATCATTTAGAAGAGCTGAGCATTTATGCATCATTGAAATCCAGTCAACAGCATTCAGCTGATAAACAGACAGACTCAGGCTGATCCATAATCCCTCCCCTCAGTTACATCTTTGGAAACACATTTTTCACCAGTAGGCTACAAGCAAGATAATTTAACTGATATTATCTTGAAATAAACTTGAAGATGGATCTATAGCATCAATATTTGACTGCTTGTACAATCTGTGTACAGTGAGTAAGTTATTGTGTGCAAGGCTATACGTGTGTGTGTGTGTGTGTGTGTGTGTGTGTGTGTGTGTGTGTGTGTGTGTGTGTGTGTGTGTGTGAGGAAATGAGACAAGTGAGGTGTCATGACTTTGCTCCAAGCCAAAGGTCTGCTGAGACGGATGTGCAACGTCTTGTTGCCTCTTCTGAGTGTAAATTGTAGTTTGGAGCAAAGCGGCTGATGCATTTCTACTTTGCATGCAGATGCGCTAATGCAAGCAATTTCAAATCTAGAACTGCACTCAAGGCAAACACATCCTGATGCTGGTTGGTTAGTGTTAGAAAAACCACTCAATCTCCTCATCAATGATAACAGCAGATAACTAAATCCACTAGGGCTGTGAACCTGCGAGATATTTTTACTGTGTGAATCAGCCGCCATAGCACACACAGCAGCCAGGTGTTTGCAGCGATAAAGCTCTCTATAGCACCAACATAGTGACTAACAGGTAAACATAGTTTAGCAGCTTAAAGGTGCCCTGTCAAGGTTTCTTAAAGAAACAAACAAGTTATGAGTCCATTCAGTGTTACTCACCCACATGCGTTGTGTGTCACCATTTCACCAGGCCCTGTTCCCAAATAAAGACTGTTTGGTGTCTGCTTAATTCTTAATGTCAGTGCATTGTTGTAGGTTATTGTTTTAGTTGGTTACTTTATTATTTTACATAGACCTGTTGGGCAGGTTTTATGGGTTCATAGCGTTTTGTTAAGGATCTGCCTGAGATTTGTGTGTGTGTGTGTGTGGGTGTGGGTGTGGGTGGGGTGGGGGGCTCGGCTTCTCACCAGCTTAATCAGGGAGAGTGGATGCATGGTTGGGCAATCCTAAGGTGAAGAACAATAGGTAAGATAGGTCTGTAGTAGATGACATGTTTTTAATATTTGGGGTGCCTATTGTAGTGGTTGCACATATATGTATAAATAGTAACTTAAGTGTTAATGTTACTTGTTCAGGATAGCTCACCCTATAATCACCTGTAGGTGGTATGGGGGCGAGTTAAAAAGGCATCAGGAGAGGAAAGGTGGGGTTAGCAGCTCGATGTGAGGTTGTCGGTTTGTTTGTTGGCTCTTATGTTGCCTCAGTTTAATATTTTGGTTTTGTATTTTGGTTTGAGTATATTTTGTCATTTTTGTTTATAAAAACCGACATTGGCAACATGAAAAGTCTCTCCAGTCTTCAAGTGTGACACCCTCTTCAGGCTGAGGTTTGACGTATTTTAAATCCTATTTTTTTGTACATCCATGTTGATTAGCTACCTAGCCTCGGATTGCCAGACCTTCCTCCACGGCGCTGCAGAGGAAGGTCAATCCTTCCTATTCCCCGAGTGTCACGGATCTTAGGCTGCTGCATACTATCAATCATTTTAATAAGGCAAGGGTCAAAATATACACCATTATTTGGCCATGGTTGTCAGCTCACCATATTTAAGGTCACATAAAACAAGAACAATACATTCCCAAGAATAGTCCACAGTAAGTGACATTTGGAAAATAAATACATGAGTTTATCACATGCAGTTCAAGGACAACAGGACCTCTTTCATAATAATGCTCCTTGAAATGATTCACCCCCTTGTAGTATGATGAATCTACTCTCCCTTTGGGATGAAATTACATGTTGTGTGTAAAGTTGAAGCAGAGTAATATGCTCTGATTAACAAGCAATGCACCGAATCTTCGACTTTCTCCAAGGAATGCTAATCACTCTTCTATTGGATTTCCCTGTGACGCCTGCCATTAATCCTCACCGCGGTCTCGTGTGATGAAATTGCGGCACTCCTTTGAACGTAATTAACTCCCATGATCGCTTTTGAACTTCACTGCATCGAGTGCTCTGATAGAAAGAAATTACACCAGGCTATGGCTAGTATTTAATGGACCCACGAGTGTCAATTAATGTAGAGAAGCTTTTCATTGCGCTTTCTTTTCATGTCCACTAGCCCAGATTTTTTTTATTAAAAAGCACTTATCCCTAGCCTCAGCTTTTGAAATGAACAGCCTTCCAATGCATTACAATAAGCCTTGTCCTGTTGTGATTAGCCGGAGGGTGCTGGACCTCCATCAGTGGGGCTTTAGACCCAACTCTGCCTCTGGTTTAGATTGACTGCTTCACTCAATGATTTGGTAGATGTGAACAAATAGTACTTTTCCTTTTTTACGAGGATCTGTACCAAACAAATATTGTTTTCCTTTAATCTGTAGGATAGGACTTGTAGGCCGGCGTGTCTCCCGGGATGATTTTTTTTTAGATCAGATTTTGATTAATTTTTATACATTTAAGGAAAAAACAATGACAAACAATTGCAAACAATCCACTGAGATGGAGTCCCAGGGCCAAAAAGAAAGGATAGACAGACAGTTTTTTATATTTCTGATCCGCTCTCAGTGAGCAGGGTGAGAGGGGGCTTGGCCAACGGCCAGAGCGGCAAAAGTCAACGTGTGCTTCTTTTACCGATACATATTTAACGATAGCTTTTGCATTTCTGATCCAAATGATGTACTTTATGTTCTGATATTTACAAGGTTGGACGTTCAAATATACTATTGTGATTGTTAAATGAAAATGTCATTCATCAATTCATCCATCACCTCGTGTCATCATAAGGTCTGGCTTCCAGGAAAGAATAGTTTATGTTTAATCTAATATGGTGTTCGTCATACTATATAATGATTTATTGCTGGTCTTAGTTGAATGATACAGAAGACAAAGAGATAAAAAAATAATTGCATATTAAATCACAATCGCAATATTGGTGAAAGAAATCGCAATTAGATGATTTCCCAAAATCGTTCAGCCCTAGACAGAGGGCATTAACATGGAAAGTGCTGGGGACATGCCCCCCTGCGTAGCCCGTGTCTCACCGCCCTTGCTAGCGTAAGAGGGTGAAAGGAACTAACTGGATACAGCAGAAGGTTGTCCTACAACAGGTCCACTCATCAACCTCCGAATGACAAATAACATCTGCAAACGTGCTGTCAACGTGCTGTCCGTTTAATTCATGGCTCCGGTGATGAACACTGACATCACAGCAGCTGGCTGAGCAATTATTCCCACAACTCCCAGAGGAGCATGAGATTATGCCCCCCCACCCCCACTGAGCACTGCAGCACACAGCTCTCTAATTCAGTGTCTCTAGAGGGAACCAAGGTGCTGGAGACGCATGGCAGCACATTGTGCTAAACGACATGTTGGTGGTTTGTTTTATAAGAAAGGGGTAAAGGTCCTATGACATGGTGCTCTTTGGATGCTTTTAAATAGGCCTTAGTGGTCCCCTAATACTGTATGTGAAGTATCTTTTATATAGACCTTAGTGGTCCCTAATACTGTATCTGAAGTCTCTTTTATATAGACCTTAGTGGTCCCCTAATACTGTATCTGAAGTCTCCTTTATATAGATCTTAGTGGTCCCCTAATACTGTATCTGAAGTCTCTTTTATATAGACCTTAGTGGTCCCCTAATACTGTATCTGAAGTCTCTTTTATATAGACCTTAGTGGTCCCCTAATACTGTATCTGGAGTCTCTTTTATATAGACCTTAGTGGTCCCTAATACTGTATCTGAAGTCTCTTTTATATAGACCTTAGTGGTTCCCTAATACTGTATCTGAGGTCCCCTTATATAGACCTTAGTGATTGAAAGCCATGATGTCTCTCTCTCATGGAGGGGGCAAATTCTCTGGGCGGGCAAAACAGAGAAAGGGGAGGTAACCTCCCCCCTTATGACCTCATAAGGAGCTTTCATTTATACAGCCGCTGGGGGGGCATAGGAAGGCTGTTAAAATATAATGTAAAAATTTTAAAAAATCTCAAAGTGAAATTTTCATGCTATGGGACTTATTTAATAAGAAATTCTCTCATTTGGTGTCTGGACCAGACTATGGCTCTTCATTTGAATCAGTATAGTTATTTTTCTCAGCTCTGTAGTGTTCCATCCACTCTCTTCTGTGACATTACACCACTCTGCTGGTCACTTTGCTATTCTGAGCAATTAGGCATGAAACTGAATTAAGGTTGAACGCAAAAGCTGCTCCAAGGCACCTGTCAATCAAGGAGAGTGTTACTGCTTCACTTTTCCAGCCTAGATTTGTTGCCAGGTATATGCAGCCCTGTGGTTGCAAATCCTTTTTCTTGTTACCCCGAGGCTAATAAAACCCCTCCGACTATGGTCATAGTGATTACGTTTACATGCACGTAATATTCTATTTTTTGCCCTTGTTCCCACTTATCTGTTTACATGGCTAATGAAAGAGAATATTCCACTAATTAACATACTGAAAATACCTTCTGTACTTAGCACCTAGCCTAAAAAAAAAGTTCTTGATTCTGTGGAGCAGCTGATCAGTCCCTTACCTTGAGTGCATTTTTATCACGAATCAATTTGGATTAATAAGCATTTGCTTTTGGAGCTTCTGCTAGAGTACGGTCAGAGGAGAAGGACTGGCAAGCGATTAACAGATAATTGTTGAATATTCACCAAATCAGTCTTCCAGAGTTTGCCCAGCTTCTAATCAAAAAGCGTGGTGGGCATCTCGAGTAATTGATGCATAGCTAATGACATGGTGATTAATAGCCTGGCGCTCGACTTGCATAAATGTGACTGATCGGAAGATGAGAAAGGGTTGAGTGGGTAGAAAACAAAGACCCCGCAGTGTTCTGTGACGCGTTCAAGGCAACGGAACAATGTCGGGTCCTTGCTCGTATTAAAGCCATCTAATTAGAGAAGAAAAGCTCAGTGCCGGGTGTGTTAATAAGAGACGGGTGTTAATTAGGTTTGTCCAGACATATGGAGATTTGCTCTCTGAATTAGCACAGCTGTGAGTGACGAAAAGGGGGGAGAGGGAGGGGGGGTTAGTGTAGGCTGTGATGGCCGTGTGTTTCATCTCTGGTTGGTGTTTGGATGAATAGGAATTGGTGAAAGGTCTTTTGGGATTTGTAAAGGGCACAGTTTTGTTTCTCTTGACAGTGGGGGGGTGACTGTATCTGTCTGGTTTCACCTTGCTCTCAGTAAGCGCCAGCCAAGAGAAGAGAAGACACTAATTACTGACGTTCTGTTCACACTAATACTCTTCTCATTCAGATGAGGGTCAACGCTCTTCCTCATCTGTACGCCAGCTACACAGAAGCAGCTATTAAACAGCAGTGGTGAAAGAAGTATTCAGATCCCTTATTTAAGTAAAAGTACTAATACCACACTGTAAAAATACGGTTTCAAGTCTTGCATTGAAAGTGTTACTTTAGTAAATGTATGTAAGTGTCATCAGGAAAATATTCTTAGTCTCAAAAGTAAAAGTACTCAATGCACAACTCCCATTGTAGAAAGAGTAAAGGATCCAAGCAGCTGTGTGTTTAATGGTCTCATCATCTCAGCTGGACCTGGAGGCCGGTATAGTGTTGCTAGGTTACTTTATAATAAAACATCAGATTTTATAAACTACATGTGTTTTGTGGAATCTTAATGTGGAAAGTAACTAGTAACTAAAGTAACTAGTAACTAAAGCTGTCAGATGAACGTAGAGGAGTAAAAAGTAGAATATTTTGCTCTGAAATGTAGCTCAGCATAAATTCTTTCAGGAAGACCTTAATATTAATCAATGCACTCCTAAATCAATTTAGCTGTTCATTCAAATGTAAATTTTATCATGCTGTGTATAACTGTTGCATATCTGCAACTAGTCTCTCCTTATGAAATGTATCTCGGTGTAAATCCTTTCAGGAAGACCTCACTCTTAATCAATCAAACCTAACTCCAACCAGCTGTTGGAAGTGGTCACCTTCCTGCTAACCCAATCAGAATCGTTACACAATGGCAAGGGCCAATCACAGAGTCACAACCCTGCTTTAAATAATCGTTTCTCCCTTGGCTATCAGCTGTCGTTGCAGGCAAAGGGTACAACCCTCCACCCCCCCCCTTCCACCTCCAGTCCTCTACTCCAACTGACCGGTCCGGAGCCTCCTTCGTTCTGGTCTTCGTGCTCCTTTGTCACCACCACCGGTGTCTAGTTTCCATCGGGGGGGCTGATGGTTTTCTACCCCTATATAAAGATATATGAAGGATTCGCATAGCAATGGAGTCTAATCGCCAAATCTTATTTGCATATCTGCAACATGTCTCTCCTGATTGAAATGTAGCAGAGTAGAAGTAGAAAGTGGCATGAAAAGAAAAGACTCAAGTAAAGTACCTCAACATTTGGACTTTAGTATAGTACTTCATTATATGAAACCACCATTTAAACACAAACAAAAAAAATGACTCTGAAAGGTCCAGAGACCTGATCGATTAAATCTGCAGCTGCATCTACGGATCTCCCTGATGTGAGGAACAGCCATTATCCCGTGCTGTGTGCCTAGCTAAGACAGATGGTGCTGGGGGGCCCGGCGCCGCAGTGCCATTGGCCTACCTCCTCTCCCCAAAGGAGGCTATGGGTGGAACCAGCACTGTACTGGGCTAATATTGGCCACAGATAAGGACACCTGCAGAGCAAGTACAGTTCAAGGCATCAAGCAGAGATATAGGGAAACCTTAAGTCCAGCTATATATAACTTGGAGAAATGAGAAGAAGAAGGCAGCCTGCATGCTGTGATGCTTTTCTACCTTAAGATGTATCTGTGAATACATTAATTCACCTACTCAAGTGATGGAATAGACTAGAATGCCTTTATTGTCATTATACACAAGTGTAGTACCTGTGCAACGAGATTGAAGCAACCCCTTTACAGTGTCGACACGAAATATAAAAGTATAAAATGTAAAAATATAAAGTATAGGTAGTGCAAATAAAACGTGTGGGGGGGCCTGGACCCAGAGCAACTATATACATATATAAAATAGCTTTGCATACACATTATGCAAAAAGGATAGAGGATTTGTACCACACCTGCAAAATCTGCACATTGATATTTTGTTTACTTCACTCATTTCAGAACAGTGATTGGTGTTTTTAAGTACAAAGCATACTGTTGTATACTGATTTGAATTACACATTTTTGGATTACCAATGGTATATATATATACCCAGAGGGCCAGGGTGTCCATCCCCATGTATCCTCCCCTAAGCGATGTTGTGCCTTGTTTTACAGTAGATGTATTCTGCTGCTACAGACATGCATGCTATTCATCAAACGGCCAGGTCCACCAGAGTGGAAGCACAGTTGTCATCTTAAACACGCCTAGTCTGTAATCCGTGGAGTGCTCCTCTCTCCTCCATGCATATCCACTTAAGGCAGGATGGCACAAACGATGAGGAGAAATGAAAAGTGGTGTTTACTGATGCTGCTGTGCTCGTCAATCTTGTGAGAGGCAAACAAATTGTTGCACGAGAGAGGTCATGGTGGCGGAAAAGAGAATTTAGCTAAGATATATTTTGTAGGAATCTATGTGAAAGATACAGGGTGCATCGTGTAAAATGTGCAAAAGAGCTACATAATAAAATTAAAAGAATGCAAAATCTGTCTGCTAAACATGGAGGGATTGGTTATTGAGTCTGTGTAGTCAGGGGAGGGGCTAGAAGCTGGGCTCTGCCCCCGATCCCCCCCAACCACCACCCATCCTCCCCCCAATGGGCTACAGTGCTGTCAATCTGACAATTGTGATTTCCATTGCATCAGAGTACTGTCACTTGGCTGCCTGTTCTGCCAATCTCCCCAGCCCTTGTCACATGACCAGTTACTAGGCTCGGTCGAGATGAGCCGCTCCTCGCCTGTGAAGTGTGAAGTCAATGAAATCATTAATAAATGGGATGTTTTATTTAGCAGAATAACATTGTGTTGTTGTATAATAGCCAATATGTCCTATATGTCTAAGTAGACATTCTATGCTGTATTCTGAATACCCCCGATTAATTGTTGGTCCCCCCCTTTAAACATCCTGTAAATGCCCTTGTGTGTAGCACTTATTAAGAAATCCTCCTGTCTTTGTTGAAAAATGAAAATAGTTAACCATATGATAAATAATAACTGATGACCTATCCTCTCCCGGCAGTCAAATCACTGATTTTTTTTTAACTCCTCATGAAAGGCAATAGATGAATGGAAAAATAAACAAAATATATAATAATAGCTATAATTTGGTGTCACACACGGGTTGGAGGAAAGGAAAAAGAAGGAAGAAGTTTCTAGTGGCTGTGATCTATTTGAGCTTTGGGTTATGGACAAGGGAAGCACATCTTTACGTGTCTTTGAAGCACGTATTGCCCTTATTATTCACCAAGTGTGTCTGCATAGTGGATGAAGATGACGGACCCCTCTCTCTGAGGAGGATTAGCAACAAGAGAACAGCACATTACTCAAAAGCGATCTCTTATGTGTCACATTATTGCTCTTTTACTTGTTTTTCAAAGAATTAACAGTAACTTCTTTGAACCGACATGTGAAAATACCCAATTAACATGATATAGTATTCCATTAAAATGGTGTTGAGCTGTGTAATATTAAAGCTGTTTGCCTGTTAATTTCACAGCACAGCGTATCTCACGAGTGAATGCCCCTACGTGCCTCCTGTTCGTAGTTCCACGGAGCTCAGCGGGTGAAAATAGCACATTTGGTCCGGGACTCGTTCACACTTGTGCTAAATATACTCAGCAAAATGCCAAAATGCATCGTATTTATGTTTTAGAAATATTTGATTAATGAGCTTTTGGATATCTATTTACAACAGAAATACAGATGTAAAGCTTTTACCCTGAATTAATAATGTCAAATGTGTAAAAGTTGACCATACCCTGAGAATATCAATCAATAAAATAATTAGTTGGAGCATATTTCCAAAATGATTTAAAAATTTAAGGTACTTGAGAATTACTCAAAATTGTTTTAAAAAATCCCCCACAAAAGAGAGAACATTTCCACTTTCACAGTTCATGATGAAATCAAATGTTTCACACACATGCAATCCTCCGGCTACTTTTTGGGCATTTTCAGCCTTTATTTTGACAGGACAGCTGAAGCTATGAAAGGGGAGAGAGAGAGGGGGGAATGACATGCTACATTCTACTGCGTCAAATAGTTAACCTATTTATATGGAAGGCCACTCTACCCACGGAGCTCAGTATATGGCCGTATATTTACTTCATTACGTTTTCTCTTCTAGCCTCTGTAGTGCCTGTCATTTATGTGAGGGGGGTGTGCGTCGTTACACATTATCAACACACCTGAAGGTGTGCATATGTGTGAGAAAGTGTTTACCCTTATTTTCAACACGATTTAGAAAATGTGTGAGTGAGGAATTGGCGAGGATTAGGACTCGAGTATGAAAATAATACTATTCTATGTTGAGGTTTATTCTGTGAGAGATAGACATTAAAGGCAGACAGAACAAGGGCACAAGTTAATTATGACTTTAGGTTATGGATTTATACTAAAAACTGCTCAAAATACAGTGTGTAATACACTGCATACGGTGTATTGGAATTCTGTGGTACACAACATCCTGACCTGAACACACATTTGTTGTAATTCAGATTAAACACGAAGGTGGATAAGAAAAAAAAAAGCCATTTAGTCACTAATGATTGAGATGTGCATTACCAACGTTATTTTCTTTTTCAAAGAAACCAGGTGTATTTGCTGTAGCGTTGTTCTTGTTTGCGTCATGTCAGATTATCTCGCTGCTTGGCTACATGTCGCTCGGGCCTGTCTCATCTTAACCACACACTCCTGCACGTGTGCACACAAATGCTCGCACACACACGCGACTGCTCACAGGCTGCTATCATCTGCTGGCGTGAGCACACACCAGCCCGTGCCCTCCGGGGGGTTGGAGGGTTGTGGGTGGGAGTGCAAGTTTTCTGGCAGGCCCTCGGCTCTTCACCCTGTACACCGGGCTGTCCGTCTCAAACTCCCCTCCTGTCAACTCAAAGAGCCTTCTATCAAGTGTCTGTCACTATCGCTCTCTGTCTGTCTCTGCTGATAGCTAACAGATGTCAGAACAGAAGTCTGACTTGTGAGTGACATACCATCGCGGTGAGGATGGGTGGGATTAGGCAGCGTGTAACAGGATTACAAGTGAAATACTAGCTGTTGTGTGCTGCTGCTGCTACTGGTGTGCAAATCACAGTAGCCTACTCGGATTACCAGAGAGAGCATGTCGCAGCTTTCAAGTCCAATCTACAATGACAACCTCTGAGGAAAGGTTTTTTCATAATGGAATCTAACAAACCAGGATACCTGTTCTCTCTCATATAGGAATGTGTAAACCTGAAGGTTTTACATACATTACAAATAAAACTACACACTCTCTTAACCCCTAGCCCCTGGTTTCCAGCTATGTAGAGTTTAAGACGTCTGTTTCTACCGGGATGCGTATTGTTTTTTAACCAATTTTCAGTTCTGGAAACCTTGCCCTGATTCAGTAATACTATGATCCTGGATGGGAACAGTGAAATCATTAGCAGTATAGCAGCCCTGCTGAGTACTAAGCTCCATTGATATTGTTATTCTAACCTTTATTTCCTCTAGAGATTTTTGTGTTCAACATCAATGTTCTTCCTGTAACTGTCCCACATATCAGAGAGAACCTGAACTTTTTGGTCGATAATAAAATGTATTCTAGGAACTATTTTCTAAATAAGATGTCAGTTACATGTAAAGTGAACTGCATTTGGATATGTGTGATGATCCTAAAACAGGCCTGGCTTGCGGAATTGCAGGCTACTTTAGCAGAAACCATTAAATACCTGGAAAATATAGCCCTGTACCCGACTCAGAATTTAGTCAGTCAAATCTGATTTGGCTATCCAATAGGAATATTCAACCATTTGTTGCTTTTTTTCCCTCTCAGACGGACATTCAGACAACAACGCTTTATTGAACTGCAGGTTTTTTAACAGCTTTCGGCTGGACGTTTAGGGCGACGTTCAAGTAATAGTAAACCAGCCAAGTGAGCTCTTCGAGAAAATGCGTGCTAACCGTGCTAACAGTGGTTTGGAAATGTGTAGTATCATATTGGCAGATCTTCCTCCACAGCGCTCCAGGTAAGGTCTGGCTAGTCCACACAGCATTCCAGGATAGGGGAAAAACGTACTCTGGAATATTGGCATTTCTTTAAACCAATCACAATCATTTTGGGTGGTGTTAAGAGCCGGATGGAGCCACGGTGCCGCTGCAAAATAGACTCGAGAAGGAAGTTGTTTTGGTGGAACATGTGTACGTTCAGAAGTAGTTTTAGTCGTCAACAGAAAACTGTGATTGGACAGATAGTCTAGCTAGCTGTCTGGATTTACCCTGCAGAGATCTGAGGACCAGGTAACCATAGTCCTCAGATTGGACAGATAGTCTAGCTAGCTGTCTGGATTTACCCTGCAGAGATCTGAGGACCAGGTAACCATAGTCCTCAGATTGGACAGATAGTCTAGCTAGCTGTCTGGATTTCTCCTGCAGAGATCTGAGGACCAGGTAACCATAGTCCTCATAAATCCACCAGAGGTTAGAATGCCAACACAAAGACAGAGGAAGGGGACGGACATTCGGCCGACAATGAGGGACATCCAGCGGAATTTCCTGCGGCACCTAAAGAATCCCAGAAATGGAACGTCGCCAATACAGACTATGAAAACTATTTTCCGACACTTACAACACCCGATACTGTATCTTATTGAGTTGCTGTGAGCTGTAAATTCACCACTCAAGCAGAAGGCAGAAGACGTTATCTCTGAGGGCCAGCCCGGGCAACGCCTCTCTTCTTCTGGGCAGTTGCCTCTGTCTCACTCAGAGTCATCCTGGGTCTCTGACTGATGATTCCAATCTTCGACTTTCAGAGGACAGCCCTAGAAGAAATTACAGGACGTCATGGCATAGGCAGCCAGTAGATGTTTGGGGTTAAAACATAACACCACCGTCTACCCTGAGCAGATACCTGTCCTACCAAAGGGCACTAAAAAAACACAAGTAGTCTCTGGTGAAGCTGTGCTTTTGCCCCATGACGTTGGTGTTGACTTTGTTCACTTAAAGCGCCCATATTCTGCTCATTTTCAGGTTGAGGTTGTACCAGAATAGGTTTCTATGGTTTCATTTACATATAACACCATATTTTAGTTGTACTGCACATTGCTCCAGATCCTGTTTTCACCCTGTGTGTTTAGATCTCTGTTTTAGCTCCAGAGTGAGACATCTTACTAGTTTCATCTCCAGAGTGAGACATCTCACTAGTTTTATTTCGCGAGTGAGACATCTCATCAGAAACCGGATCTCACTCAAAACACCATGGATGTTTTTTTGTATGTGTGAGGAAGCACCAGAGACACAAAATAATAAATCCCAGAAAAAGTGATTTTTACATAATATAGGCACTTTAAGGCAAGGGTAATAGTGATGCCCGTGAACAAATTCATTTCCCTCCCTCTCCATTATTTCGCCACCTCTCTCAAGGTAAAGTGCTGTGGTATTACAGCTATTTGATTACACACACAAGGGAAAATATCTGTTCATCTTTCTTCCTGAAATTGTGAAATTACATGTTGAGTTGTTTGGCATTTTCATCGAGTTAAAAATACAATATCTACCCCTACAAAATGACGCATAATATATCAGAGTTATCTAGCTAGACTTTTATTTGTCTAGGCTTCAAAAAAATGAGATGCTGCAAATACGTGCGTGAGACAAAAATGAACATTTGAAGCAGTCCCAAAAGAATCGGTGAAGAAGTGAATCTTATTTCTTATACAGTTTCTTTTCTTGGGGAAAACGGAAATGCTTAATATGAAAAACAAGTGACATGTGACAGCTGTAACATTCTCTGCACAAATGGTTTCTTCTAAAAAACTCAAAGTTACATTTGCATTTATATAGTCTCCTGCGTTGTGAATCATTACACTCTGGAACAAAAGTCTCTAGACAACAGCTGAGATGTAAAAAGTAAATGTTATGTCATTGTTATCTCGTGTGCAGAAGCTTTTCTTTTCCTCGTTTTTGACATTCACGCTCTTCTTATTATTATGTTGATCCTCATAAAACCTATAATTATGTGTTGAATGGATCTTTACCCCACCAGGGAAATCAATTAAATCTCAAAGGCTTTTTTTGTTTCATTTATGTGATGGGATTTTAATTCCACTGGCTAATGAAAACTTCCATTCAGATTTCAGTCATAGATCTGCATATCAATAGCACCGATGCAAGGCATTTTAATACATTAAGCGGCTTAATTTGGAGCATGTGTCTCTGTTTATACACTAGGGATCTCTTATCAAATACCACTATCCAGCTTGTCAACACATACTATTTGCACTATCATTTACATTTCAGGCCTTCAAGCTCCCAAACAGAAAAAAAATACTTTCTATGAATATGTGAGAAGGTAGATTCGGGTCTGTCAGGCAGTTGCTGGACATGTTTGTGGTTGCAGAGCTTGAACTTCACACTCACAGGATTGCCCTCGAACCACAAAACCAACCTTCAAAGGAGTGTATTTCAAAGCAGCCGATGATCTTCAACAATACATGTAATTTATGGGTCAGTGTAGCCAAGTCACGCTATATTAATTCTGAGACTTGATGCAGGGCATTGCCCATGACTGGGGCCAGTTGAATGAAATGTTGAATGGACTCCCCTAGCTTGATGCAGTTGGAAGTGAATTCTAATCTAACCTTAGTGCTGCCCAGCTTACTAATAAACCACTCGAAGTGCAGGATGGAGACGGCAAACATCCCCGCCTGTTACCCGGAGCAGAATAAAGACTAGCATGGAGGCCAAAGTCTCAAACAGTGTACTCGCTGAGAATATCAATGATAACTAGCTATATGTGTCTCGAGCAGGGATCTTCAACAGGGGGTCTTCAGGGCCCTCCAAATTACTAATAATTTTTGAACGTTTTTTTCAAAATGAATCAAAAATATTAGCAAATATAAATCCCTACTGCTTACTGGCCTGTAAGGTAGTAACTAAGGTAGCCATCCACAGATACAGTTCATCCTAGGGATTCACTGTGCCACATGATTTACCAAATAATGTTAACAATTATGTGGCTACTTTACTGTAATGGCTTAGTGCTATATGCAAAAAAAGGTAAAAGGCTTTAGGCTGGCCTACACATTATTGTAGCCCCAGTTTAATATGCAACTTCATTTTATACAATAATTAATCTGTCTCTCTCAGTTAAGGGGCCTTGGCTTTACAAACGTTGAAGAGCCCTGGTCTAGAGGCCTGTACTACGAAGCAAGATCAACATACCCTGGATTTATTTCCGTTACCCGGCTTCACCAAACCTAACAACAGTCCTGCATAAGGTGTGACCTGACGGTGGTTATCAACTAGTTCAATCAAGCCAGGGTTTCCCAATCCAGAGACAAGTGCGTTCACATAAAAGGGGCGGCGTTTGCATCATATGACGAATTGTAAACATGGACAAGTCTGCCAGAGACGTATATTTTACACTAGAACAATAATCCTAAAGAAATGTATGGAACACAGACACGTAATACAAGCAAAAAGCAATGCAGTTGCTGCTGCTGCTGCTAAACCCAGGAAGGAAAGCTGGCGAAACATTGCCGAGCTGAGAAAGATGCATAATTCCCTCCGCTGAAAATATATATCTTATCTATATCTATCTAAATGTACTGGCTTTTCTGAGCACATCTCTCACTATCCACGCACCAAGCTCCCCCGGATCTAAAAACAGTGACGCCATTATCAATCGAGAATTGACTGGTCAGTAGGCGGTGCTTTAAATCTTGCTCTGTAGTATAGACCTCAGGTCTCACTGCTGCCAGTTCTCCTACTACTGCTACTATTAGTAGCACAGTAGCTTGGTCTCATTCACTCAAATGCTCAGTATCTTCTAAGTACTATTTCATTCAAGTACTACAAACCTCCTGAGGAGATAATTCACACATCATACTGTAACATACTTAACATACTGTAAAGAAATCGATTTTTGGCCGTATTTGGATAGGATACAAAAGAGAGCTGGCATTAAATGGGGGAGGAGAGATAAATGGGAAGACCTGCAAACATATCCCTGACTGGACTCGAGCCAGGGATGTAGCAACTACATGGTCTGCATCTTTAAACCCACACAACACCACCATGGCCCGAGAAACTGATTTCCTGGTAAGTGATGTAAGCTTGGAAGTTTCGAACATATCTGTTGCAGATTTCCATAAGCCCCTTTGCATACCTGTCAGCTGTAGGAACAGGAAGCAAGCACACACTGTTTGAGGTGTCAGTGTGCGTGCTTGATGATCCAACGGCAACACAAACATCAGGGGGAGGCATCCAACCATTTCTGTAACATCTAAAGCCGATGATCCTACAAGCTGGTCTGCTTGAAGGATCATCAGATCATCTTACCGCAGCAATTAGCTGCATCAAGAAGTCAAATCTTTACCTGCACCGGAACTAAGAACTGCAGTATGGCTGTCAGGTAAATGCTGTAAAAGCGACCTAATAAAAAAAATGTGGTCATTTCAGCAGCGGTGGAAGAAGTATTCAGATCCTTTTCTTCAGTAAAAGTACCATATATACTCTTAGAAGAAAAAGTCCTGCATTAAAAATGTTATTTAAGTAAAAGTGCGTAAGTATCGTCAAGAAAATGTACTTAAAGTATTAAAAGTAAAAGTACTCAAGCACAACTCCCATTGTAGAAAGAGTAAAGGATCCAAGCAGCTGTGTGTTTAATGGTCTCATCATCTCAGCTGGACCTGGAGGCCGGTATATTGTTGCTAGGTTACTTTATAATAATCATCAGATTATAATCTACATGTGTTTTGTGTGCAGAAATATTAATGTGGAAAGTAACTAGTAACTAAAGTAACTAGTAACTAAAGTAACTAGTAACTAAAGCTGCCAGATGAATGTAGAGGAGTAAAAAGTAGAATATTTCTCTCTGAAATGTAACGGAGTAGAAGTAGAAAGTGGCATGAAAAGAAAAGACTCAAGTAAAGTACAAGTACCTCAACATTTGGACTGAAGTACAGGATGTAAGGACAGCATGGTGGCTCAGTGGTTAGCACTACTGCCTCACAGCAAGTTGGCACTGCCGAGTTGGATCCCCGGTCCGGGCATGGCCTGTCTGTGTGGAGTTGGCATGTTCCCCCCCGTGTTTGCGTGGGTTTCCTCTGGGTGCTTTGGTTCCCTCCCACCATTAAGACATGCATGCTGGGTATCTGGGACTACAGTTGAAAAACAGCCGACTGGCTAACAATGTTGATTAATGTGCATTGTCCTAATCAAATAAATCAATCTGAAGTATAGTACTGAAGTAAAAGAACTTAGATTCCAACAGTGAAATGCAGTGTTGGATTGCATTCAGCTAAGGCTAAGGTGCAACAAAATACCAACGTGAGTGCTGAAAGTTACTGTCAGGTCCAGATTCAGCTCCATCTCTCTGTCTGTCTAGTCTCATATCACATCAGGGCTCTGCGCTCAGTCTGCTGTCAGACAGCATTGTTTTTATTGCAGAGGGCTTCAAGTAAAGTTATGGTAAAATGCTCTGCAGGTAGACAGAGAGTGAGACTCTCTTACACTTTACAGATCACATGTTAAAGCCCACCTGATGCACAATACCAGATGTTGCAAAAAGAAGAAAAAAAACCTTTTCTGGCACATAGGAATGGCTTGTAAGCAGAAATGTCTGACATATTTTCACATCCAGCTAGTGTGAAATAGCATTTAGGGAAGAATTTCCAGTATATGCCAACCTATTCTCACTCAGAACTCGTAAGATACGGACGTTTGAGCAGTGGTTGTCACCGTATGTGTAGAACGCACCGGGGAGAGCAGCAGCTGCACGGGGTTTGAAGATGATGTAGCAGTAAGAGTGACTACAGTAGTGAGTGGTATGAAAGCCCGAAAATCCACATAGGGAGGCTGGTTGGGGGGGGGGGGTGGATGGGTCAAACAACACCGGACTCTCACCCAGGAAACCAGGGATTGTGTCTCACATGTCACATTTCCTAAATCCAACCGCGGCTTTCTTCTTTCCTAAACCCAACTGTCCCAATTATCATCTGTACTAAGGCATAAAGCAAATGCCTTCAGCTTCTCCCATGTGAAATTGCTGCCAATACATTTTTCTTTATATTTACCCATAAACAAATGTTTCAATGTTCACAATGCCCAGATGTGCTGGATGCTCTCAATACAGAATGTCTTTGTGTATATACCGTATTACATGATTTCTTCCAAGCCATTCACAGTTCGGAGCAAAAATAAATCAGCATATATATTATAGTTGCAGTCATATCTCATAAGAATGTGTGTATTTTTGTAATACCTGTGACATTTGCTTGGCATTTGAATCCACCAGGACGTACAAGAATCTGATTAGCCATTCATATTGGATTTTAAATCTCCGGATTCAGAAATTCCTTCTTAAAACACTCTCAAGTTGAATTCCCGACAACATTTACGTCTGGTGATTGCTATACCAGATAGGCGTGACACCTAGCATGTTATTTAGATGTCATTTGGATAGCGGATTGCGTTTCAACCTGCACAAAGATTACTGCTGAAATGCCCCCCTCTCCTTTTTCTAGATGGAAAATGTAAGCCTCGATGAAGCTGCGACTGACACGTCCATTACATGTAATGTTGTGACAGTGGGGGGCCGGTTGCAAATGGGAATGAGATGAATGTGTGAGAGTGGATTATGTTTGTGTTATGTTAGGATTAGATAAGATCAGTGTAAGTGTGTGCGTTCATGTGTTTCTGCACATTTTTTCAGTTTTCTTGCATGTCTTGATCTGTTTATAATGTGAGCTCATTTGATGTTCACACATCCATCAGCGTCTCAAAAATGGAAGCGTCTCTTCTCTGAATGACACAAAGCAAACCGCCTCTCTTGTTTACTAAATGGTAATCTTGTCATTTATTACTGGAAGGGCCAGAGATGTCACCCCACATTTATATAGTATTGTTGTTTTTGTAGAGAAAGTGCCAAGGGGCCAATCCACTGGGGCTTTGACAAATCATCTTGAGTCTGTGGTTAAACTTTGGCAACAATAGCCGTTTGGTTAAGGTAAGAGAAAGATCATGCTTTTCGTTAAACGTTAAAGCTACATTGTGTAAGAATTTCTCCCATCTAGCGTTGAGCTCATATATCGCAATCCGCTCTCTCTCGCCATGCAGTTTGAAGTACGTACTACAGCTACGGTAGCCGTCACGCTTCAAAAAGCACAAGTGTATAAAAGGCCATCTATCAGCCGTGGTTGCTGGAGCGCGTGTCATAGAGTGGCGCGGACGTACGCGTCACACCACGAGTGGGCACGCGCCACCCGACGGAAAGAGAAAGAAAAAGAGAATGTAGTGGTCCAGAGGATAATTAACTAGTTGGGATTTGGTGAAAGCAGCTCCAGTGGACCAGTGTTATCTCTTTTTTCTGATGACGCCAGTCTCTTGCTCTTTTTAATATCTGAAGAAGAAGAAGACTCCGGGGCCGGGAAGCAATGATACCCGTTAGCAGCAGCTGTGAGTTGAAAACGTGAAAGGCGGAGCAGTACGTCCTGTATGTACCTTACCGGCTAACGTATTTCAAGACGGCGCATACATATGGAGCGTCTACCCCAGTTCATGCAAGCGTGAATGTAAAATTCCAAGCCAATAGGAATACTTGAAATTGATGGTGGTGGTCAATATTCATAAAAAAAGGATAAGTTTGTGAACGGGCAACAGGTTTTGATAATGAACAACTACAAATGTTACACAATGTAGCTTTAAAAAGAAAAAAACACATCTTGTGTCACTGTTAATTTGACCTGACCTTGCATTGAGAGTCTAAATATATAAGCATAATAAACATAGTTGTACCTTAGTTTCTATGAGTGGATATTGTATGGAAACGTGAATAATTTGTTGGCCTGGTCAGTATCAACATTTTGTAACTTGGCAGGTGCATCATCTAAAATTAAAAAAAAAAAAAAAAAGTATAAGCAGCAAATCTGCAGTTTGACAGTATTTTCCTGAATCCAACAGAAGATGGACGAGTACCCAGAGGATCAACCCAATAAATTAGAGGAATGGCAGCCTAATCATGTTAGCGATAGCCACAGACATCTGGTAAACACTTCAACTGGAACCATGCAAATGAACTCTGGCATAATGGACGGCCAATTATGATTGTGACTGATGGAGCGAGCAGAGGGGGGGAGGGGGTTGTGCATTTGTGTGTTTGCGGGAGAGACGCATGTGCCTGATTTCTTTTGAATGCCACATACTGTATATACTGTGTGTATCTATGTATGTATGCTCATCCATACAGTTGTGCATGCATAGACAGTGTGTGTGTGTGTGTGTGTGTGTGTGTGTGTGTGTGTGTGTGTGTGTGTGTGTATTTCTGTGTGCATGCATGTCACATTTATATTCATATATGTGTTTTGCGGCATTTCTTTGGGTGTAGATGGCTTAACTTGTGTGTATTACGTTCAGTCATGCATGTGTGTACTTGTGCAAAGGCACATGCATATGTAGATAAAGAATGTTTATTTAGTCGAATATGAAAATGTGCAGAGATGAATTGTGTGTGTTTTTTTTATGTGTGCACATTGTGCACTCCCCTGCGGTCTTCGTCATCTGTGTGTGACAGCGCGACAAATTTACACTACAGAGCTCACCTGTTGACGCGCACGGGGGCGAAAGAGATGAATATCGATATTGCCATGGTAACTGTCGCCCTGCTGTTCACAATGCAGTGTGTGTGTGTGTGTGTGTGTGTGTGTGTGTGTGTGTGTGTGTGTGTGTGAGAGAGAGAGAGGGGGTGCTGTTGCCTGTGGGGGGTGGATGTTCTTTTCCAGAGGTATAGTTGGCGACACAGCAGGTAGGTGACAGGGATTACAGCCTCAGCCAGTGGTAAATAATACAGCCATGCTGCCAGTCCCTGTGCACAAAAGCCTGTATATTTCTGAGTGGTTGCCTAGGCAACAAAGAGCAGAGAGTGGCCCTAATTTTATGCTGGACTCCCTGAGACGGATGAGCTGTTCCGTGTCTTGAGGAGGGCTGTTCATGTATGTTTGTATTAGAAAAAGGAAAGATACAGAGACTGATATGTAGTCTTTGTTCGATTTATCTCACACTCTCACACTCCTGCTACATGCAGATACATATATGAAATATGAGTACTCTCTTTTTGTGTGGAATCTTTGACAAGGAAGCCAGAAGTCAGTGGCCTGGCTTCAGCACCATGGAAGTTTGCCAGTTACACTGGAAGTAAGTTAGTCGACTCTGCTGCAATCTGCTCTGCTTCTGCTTTTTCTCAGTTGAAATCAGCTCAACGGTGTTTTTTGGCTCCAACGTCGCCTTCCAGGCAGCTAACCCTAACCCTTAACCTTAAACATAACTATTGCCGCGCTGCCTGGAAGGAGACACCAAAACACCAAACACCTTTAAATCATTTGCAGCTTTGATAGCAAACCCTTTGTGATTTTGAGCAAAAAAAATCCTGTTCACATACAAAACTGTGCTTGGGCCTACAATAAAGAGGCAAATTCAAAATGAGTGGACAGTTAGAGACAAAGTACTGGATTAATGCATTCTGATTACTGTGTCTTAACAAAGCCTTCTTGAGCACTGAACACCTAAAATCTGTTGCATGTCAAAAGCGTCACATCCCAAAATGTGAACGTGATAGAAAAAGTCAGGTACGGTAGCTGGGATGTGACAAAATGAATTCTTTTCTGGTGCATGCAGATGTCAGTATGTGTGGTTTTACAGTACATAGAAACAACACACACCGGCATGTCATACACCACCGCTGTTTTGCCTTTAAAAGATCAGCTGACATCACCATAGCGTAACAACAGTTAATTTGTCTTTTGTACATTTATATTGCTCAACAAAATGGCAGAAATGTTTAGGATTTTATAGCTGTGTGTGTTTGCACATTATATCACATGGCAACCCGTTCTCACTACAATGAATACGGACGTTTGGGCAGTGGTTGTTCGCGTCTGATGCAACGAAAAAAACGCTCACAGGACGCCAATAGTCACGACCAAGCGTGTTTATTTAAAGCTCTGCAGAGCTCATGACTCTAAACGAGACTTAGCGTGCCAATGACAATGACAAGGGTTTGACCAAGCTTCCGCGTTTTATGAGATGGGAGTGAGAATGTGTTGCACATGGTGGTTTCAGAAATCTGGATAAGTTCTTATTCTGAGAAACCGGAATATTCTACCAGCAGAACCCGAGACTGGGACATGCAGAGTGGTGTAGCTAGTCAGTATAACAAAACATCTGATCTGATGAATGATGTAATGATAATCTGAAAGTGTAAAGCTGTGTTGGGACAGAGGAGGCAGGGTACTCGTATTGCTCAAGCACTTGGCCTGTAATTCTGTTTTACTTGTTTTAAACGTGCATCTTTTCCCTTTCTGTTCTCCATCCATGTGAATCTTTGCATTAATAATTGTAGTGTTGATCTCGTCTTTCATTACTGGTGATCAGATAGAGTCACAATTAGGAATCCGGAGTTTATTGCCATAGAACAGTGCTGCTCATGAGTATAGGGACCCCTGCTTAAGTTGAGCATTAAGAGGAATAAAAAAAATCTTTTGGAAATTGATTAAAAAATGAGGAAAAATCCAACCTTTAAGGACACCAATTTTCTTTGAATAAATAATGAATACAAATAAGGGGCGCATGAGTATAGACACCCCTTTGTTAAATTCCCATAGAGGCAGGCAGATGATTTAATGAGGCAGATGATTATTAAAGGCCAGTTATTTCATGGATCAGGGTGCTATGTCTTTGACCTTTGGAATTAAAACAGCCCCCCCTCCCCCCATCATCACATACCGTTCACCATACCTAGAGATTGGCATGGGGTACTTTCCATTAAATCATCTCTCAATGCAAATCAAACCAGCTACCAGGCTTATTGAAATAAAACCATGCCAATCTCCAGGTATGGTGAAGGGATTGTGATAATGTGGGGCTATTTTAATTTTTTTAATTACTTTTTTTACATTATTCATTCACAAAGACAATTGGTGTCCTTAAAGGTTGGATTTTTCCTCATTTTTTAATTAAGGTATTAAGATCAATTTCCAAAAGATGATTTTTTTTGTATTCCTCTTTTTAGTCAACTGAAGCAGGGGTCCCTATGCTCATGAGCAGCACTGTAGTTATAGTGTGTTCCATTTGTACTCTGAAGTCGGATTTTCCAAAGGTCAAAGTCGGAAACACGCCCCCTGACCTCAGATCTCCGAGCTCGAAACTTGGACAACCTCCGAGTTCCCAGAGCTTAAGGACCCACGTGGCTGCCCAGTGCATCAACAGTTGTGAACACTGTAGTAACATACAGTTATGAGCACCTTTGTCTTTTGTTTTACTAAAGCAGTCTTACTCCCAGTCTTGTCCATCCTCTATCTGTTGACATGTTGTGACGCTTGTATGCACAAAATACAGCATAATGCATTGCTATCAACTTGTATTGCTAACAGTGGCTAACCTGGCTGGAGCTAACCCCACAATGAAAAATCTGAATTGTAAATGGAACGCATTCAACTTGGGTGTGAAGTCATTCCCAACTCCGGCTTATAAGTCCCGAGGTAAATGGAACGCACTATTACCCTACATGGAATTTCCCTTGGTGATAGGTGCACACATACTAACAAACATATTAAACATTAAGAAGAAATTAACAGCAAATACAGAAACAGAAAAACAACAAAGACAAAAAAATTTAAATATAGAAAGGTAGGGGAATGTAAGCACTTCAGGCAGCTAGTTTCATCCTCACCGGCAGTCAGAGTAGCTTGGTAACCACAAGTTAAAGACACCAATGTAGACAAGCTGCAGGTTTCTCCATGTAAACTTGATATCCCAGATATGATGAGACTCAGAATGGGGATATGTGTAAACATACTTAGTACATAGATTATCCTATTCAAAAACAAAGAATAACCTGCATTGCATTTTCATCCATAGAAGGAAATTATTAGACTTAGCAAAAGATGCCAGCCTAATTTAATTACAGTCAATATCTTGCCTAGGAGACAGAAATCCACTGCCCAGTGTCTCATCTCCCACACTTAATAATTCATTTGCTTTTATATTCATTATCAAACCACTTTGTAAGTGGTGAAAGTGACTCATTATTTGACTTTCCAAAACGTCTTAGTTTACTTTCATGGAAAGACTATTTCACTCTATTTTGTAGGTAGACTTTCTCTCTCTCTCTCTCTCTCTCTCTCTCTCTCTCTCATATATGGTCATTTAACACATTGCCAAGTTCTGCTGATGACAGTGCGACAACAACAAACAAGATCAGTAACATTAATAATACCGTTCACTTTCTGTCTCTCTTCCCCTTCTTCTCACTGGCTCAATATCTTTCCGTCCTCTTTGAGCATCTTTCTCTCAGCCTCTCTCTGTCATGTGGTAGACAATAAATCAATAGTGTATCATTGAAGGAGACATCTGTGGGAAAGTGAGGAAATAGGAGACCTCAGGGTTGAGAGAGGAGAGAGGCTGGGCAGCTGGATCATCAAATGAAGTCTGTCCCTCTGTCTTTCTCCCACTAGGTTACTGTGTGTGTGTGTGTGTGTGTGTGTGTGTGTGTGTGTGTGTGTGTGTGTGTGTGTGTGTGTGTGTGCGTGTGGTGAAAGAAATGCTCAAAGGGCTTGCCATACGTGTGTTTGAGAGGGAGAGCGTGTGTCTTTGTTTTACAATGTAAGCCAAATCTGTCAAACTGAGAAATGAAAAATGAACTGTGTGTGTGTGTGTGTGTGTGTGTGTGTGTGTGTGTGTGTGTGTGTGTGTGTGTGTGTGTGTGTGTGTGTGTGTGTGTGGGAGAGAAAAAAATGAAAAGGGGATGATTAAATGAAAGTGATACTTTCATAAAAGCATGCACGCACATGTGACTTTGTGTCCGTCCAATGTCTCTGTCTCTGTTATTTAGTCTCTTTGATGGAAGGTGCGCTTCATTTATAATGTATCATGGAGGCGAGTGCATATAAAACATTACCAGACCCCATCAAAATCCAGACAGTAAACTGTCTGGCATTGGTCCCACTAGCAACGCCCAAAGGGTGCCTGAGACACACACACACACACACACACACACACACACACACACACACACACACGGGAATAAACCAAAGTACTTGTATTCAAATATTGATTTGCACGCTTCTCTTTTCCAATTCAGCCACACTTTTGAATTTCACTCACAAATGTACTTCAAAGAGAGAATGTGGCCAAGCATGACCGTCTGCAGCCAGAAGAAAATGTGATGCTTTATGGTAAAAGTCTGTGTTCTTTCAAAAGATTTTATTTTATATTCAGGATCATCACTTCTAACTTCATTTATGTGTTGATATCTGCAGTTATTAGTGTTAGAGTCTGCGTCGGCAGAGAATTTGTAGTAGCATAATGTTTTTAACATTGACTGCTTCATAACTTTTGCATGAAATAAAGAAAAATGTCCTGGATAACATTCACTTGTTTTGAAGGCTTAATTGACAGTCAAATCCCACCCCCAAGCAGTGATTGTCCAATCATAGCTTAGACACCATAACCAGGGTCGGCAGGTCTGTCAAGCTTTGTATTTCACAGTAGTAGAAGTGGTGTTAGCATGCCCGGCTAACTAGCTTAGCACCTACTGTATGGCTACACTCAAGCAACTTAGGCCAAAGTGCCTAGATCGTTTCCTCAAAGGTTACGCCTCATCCATGCATCTCCCACTATGGCACCCTTCCATCCTACCATGAGGGTGCACATTTAAGTCCCGCCCCCACCGGATTCAAAAATGACTCCACAAAGTGCCGTTAGCTAGCTAAGCTTTAAGCATTTCAAACCCCTTGTCTACCAGAGAGGACAAGTCAGCTGTCAATAAGCTAATGTTAGTTTTGTGTTAACAAGCTAAGGCACTTACAAATATAAAACTATAGCTTTCTGATTTATCCACATTCCACTATAACACAAGCAGTGTTGGGAGTAATAGAATACATGTACCTGCATTACATATTCAGAATACAAATTATGAGTAACTGTATTCCGTTACAGTCACAGTTTAAATAGGTGGTATTTAGAATACAGTTACTTCTCTGTTTCACTATCTAAATTCATTAAGGCAACTCCATGTATTTCCCAGAAGCCTCAATATGAAAACAATAAAATGATCTTTTAGTGTGATTACTGATCGAGGTAAGGATGGAGCAGAACAACAGAGCCAGGGCAGGAATGGGTTTCTATCTCGGAAATTCCAACAGCAGGGAGTTATATTTAGTAGTTATATTTCCTTCTCCAACAGGGAGAAGGAAATATAACTAATATTAAATAATAAAGAATGTGCAGTGCAACCTGCTTTCAACGTCCAAATGATAAGGATAAAGGATACCAACAGGTTTCTGGATATGTTCACACTTTGCCACGCCGACCTGTTCAAGAAGCTGGTTGAAGGAATGAAAGAGGGACGCTGTCTTTGCACAGTCCAACAAGTCCTCCACCACTGGAACACGTATTTTGCACAGCTACATGGAAACGGGAATATTAGTGAAATATTCTCTTTCTCTTTCAATATCATCTTTTTCAAAATATTATGTGCATGTAAACATAGGCTGTGACTCAAATCGCGCACTTCCGTTAGTACACTTACAGACAGTACACTTCGTGCACTACGTACTGTCTTGCATAGTGCGTAAATTTTGACAGAGGAGTGTTATCTCAAATTGCGCATTGCCATGTGCACTTACCGGAAATGACGTTCACATTTCATCCCTTCTTCTTCTGTACAATTGTGAATTTCAAAGGAGAGCATTCCAGTCTGCTATTGTTTTTCCCGAATAATTCCTGCTTTATTTTTGATAGTTTAACAAAAATAAATGTGATTTTGTTTTTAGTTGCTCCGTGTCACGCCAGGATGATGATTGCGACGCCGCCGTCATGCCCCCATTAGCTGAAAACAGTACGCACAACTGTATCGTAATATTCGTTCTGGTTGCTGCACTCTTTTCAATCCATTAATTATACTTATTCTTTGCAGACCACTATTTTATGTATATACACTTATGTTTCTGCTCTAAAAATAAGTAATGTTAATATATTACTATATTAATCTAAACTCAACGGTTTCATAAGGACATCCTTGTGGCCCATAGATAAGACTGTTGTTGTGAAGCATTACCTTTACAACTTACCTAAAAGACAAAATATCATAACATCTTTTATTCTAAGTTGTATTTTTGTTCTAAATGGTCTTCATACATGTCAATACAATAGTGAAAGCAGAGGTAACAGCCCTGCCATGTAATAGAGCCCATTCCTCTATTCTGTATGCTCTAACATTATATGCTTGCAACAGTAATGCAACGTGTAATACAAGAGATAACAAAGTTAAATACTTTTAATATAGTTATATTTAAAAAATGTGCTTGTAGTTCCAACTTAGTAATGGCCATGTGTCGCATTCAACTTACATCTGATTTTTGAGTGCACCATCCAGGTACTATAAGTGCACTTCATTTGACCGCACTTTGACAATGTGAACGCACTATGTACTCAAACAGTTAGTATTTAGTACAGAAGTGCGCGATTTGAGACACAGCCATGGTTACTGTTTTTCATACCACTGCATAGACTTGCACCCTACCTTACCTTCAACACATTCTTTATTCAATCAATACTGCCAGGGAACCAATGTACAATCAACAGCAATTAAACAGGCAACCGACAACCAACATTCAAGCAGCAACGACAATTAATAAAAACTGTAATAATCATAAAATAGATCAGATTGCCAAATTTTAATACCTCCAAAGGGAGTAATATAATCTAGCTTGAGAGCAGTTTGCAGTTTATTCCATTTAAAAGATGCATGAATGCAGTCCTGCCAAGATTGGTACATAAATAAGGAATACACAATTATTGGATTGTGTACCATATTTGCAAGATTTAAATGAGAGAGAGAGATGTAGTTTGTAAACGCTGGCACTAGATGAATATCAAGCGATTTGCATATACTGTATATCCCTTCTTGTGCACAGACAAAATAACACTTTTTTCCACACACTACACATTTCAGCGTAATGTATCCTACAACACTGACAGGTAAGTGAGATTGTATCATAAGTTTCGAGCAACATATCCCCCCACCGCACTTTTAGCTGCACTACATACAGTAAAGGGCTCATTGTTTCCAGCACTGGCATTGAAACTTGGCATTAAACATAAACTATGAACTGCAGATTGATCCATTATTAAACATAAGTCCTATCTGGAGAGTAACACATGCTTAAACTGTTAGTAATTGCACGTTTCAAGCAAGGAAATGTGTTTTTGCTTATTTTTTTACGCCCACACACACGCGCGCAACCTGTTTAGGATGGATAATGCATAGATATATAGGTGATAGATGACTGAACACAATAAATGGCTGCTTTCATTTGTGTGTGTGTGTGTGTGTGTGTGTGTGTGTGTGTGTGTGTGTGTGTGTGTGTGTGTGTGTGTGTGTGTGTTTTAGCTGTGATTAAAATTTGCCCTGACACAATCGTCTGGTCTGACCAAATAATCAATGTGATGGAGTGACAGTATCTCTGCTGACAGACCAGCTACTTTCTCAATGAGTCACCGTCTGCCTCAGGATCCAAAGATCACTCCATAGTATGTCAGTTGCATCACTGTTCCCCCTCTTTATCCAGCTGTATGCATATGATTGTACTGATGAGGTTGTCAATTTAGGTTGTACTGAAACGTTAAATTGTAAAAAACAAACAAAAAAAAACTACCCTGCAAACATGATCCTTATTAGACATTATCTTGATCCAATCTATGTTAGTTATTCCTGTTTGTCAGCATGTTTCACGTTGACCCAGACTGAAATATCTCAACAGCTATTGGATGGATTGCCATTACATTTTGTACTGACAGCGCCTGGGTAGCTCACCTGGTTGAGCATTCACCCCATGTACTGTACATAGGGCTGCAGGTTTGATTCTGACCAGCAGCCCGTTGCTGCAGTCAATCCCCGTATCTCTCTCCCCGAAGGCATTGCTCTGCCAGGTGCCTGGCACCAGTTGTGATTGGTTTAAAAGAAATACCAATAAATCAGAGCACGTTTTTCTCCCATCATGGAATGCTGTGTGGACTAACCAGACCTTCCTCCACAGCGCTGATGAGGAAGGTCTGGCAATGCCAGACTAACTCCTAATTTCCACCGGTTGCAGAATGTCTGCGGATCGGCTCCGTGCTCCGCCATCCGTCAATACCCACCAGGTCTGGATTGGTTGCGGAACGGCTGAGGCCATGACTTACAGCTAAAGTCTTAACCACAGTCAGTGGAAATACACACACTGATTTTGATGGAAACCTAATGACTCCGCCTCCATTGCGGAAAGGACCCGCTAACACATACTCAGCCCACATTACACAGGTTTCCCCTACTGTCATTTCTAATTACTTTCTTCCATGCAATCTGCCATATCCAAGGATGTCTGTATATATTTTTTTATATTCAGAAAAAAAAGTAAACATAATGTTCATGAACAGTTACAAACAACACACTGGGGCATAGGAAACCAGGCGTCCCAGAGCCACAAAAATCACCGAGAGGAAAAAAGGAGGTAGACAAAACAACACATGCAGAAACAGACAGACACAAGACAAGGGACCAATCACACACACATACAACCGAAAAGGCAACAGCGTTGCCTTTAAGGACTCAGCAATGATGTGCCAAGTCTCCAAAGTCTTCCCCGGGGCTCCACCCACACGAGCCATTGCAAATTCCACGTACGTGACATCCAAAAAAGAAAGGATCCATGAACAAACGGATAAGTCATGAGGTGACTTCCAACGGGTTGCAATCATCCTCTTAGCAGCTGTAAGTCCAGCAAACACAGCATGTTTTTGAGCTTTAGAAAGCTGGAAGCCTGACAGGTCATTCATCATCAAGACATTGACAATAACAGGCACAGTAACATTAATCAAGGTGGAAATTTTGGATGTACTATTATTCCAGAAATGACCAACAGGAGAGCACTCCCAGAACATATGAAGAAATGTACCTTGAGCTTTAATTGGGCAGAAAGTGCATAAAGGGCTGTTAATCATTTTCATGTGATGCATTCTCATGGGGGTGAGATATGACCTATGTATGAAATTGTAGTGAATCTGCTGATGGTCTGGATTGCAAGATACTTCTGAAATGTTAGACCATACATCATGCCAGTTGAGAACGAGGCCTGGGCAGTCACGTACCCAGAGCCTCTCAATAGGAAGGGCAGAGCGGCCAGGTATCACCAAGAACTGATAAAGCCTGGATACCATACCACAGTTTTTAGGCTGCTCAGTAAATAACTTCTGGATAGGATTGATGGGCAAAGGCCTCTGCCAGGAGACACCGTGTGCCTTGAGTGCCGACCTTAACTGCAGGTAAAAGAAAAAAGAGGAACGTGGCAGACTGAATGCATTTTGTAAGTCAGAAAAAAGGTAACCAGCCAACCTCACCAAAAATGTCTTTTAGATGACGAACTCCCCTTTGTTCCCACTGAGGAGCTGTTATTGGCCTCCCACCAATCAGGAGTGCTGTATTCTTGAATAATAGGGAACAAGTGTGTCAGTTACAAGCTATATGGCAGTATGTTTCAGCTAATCTCCAAGTTTTTATAAGATGAGAGATAATGGGGCCAAAGCGTAGCTGGCACTGTTTGTTTGAAATATTGTCATAGCACTCTCTAAGGTACGCCAACAAACAGACACGTGGATGTCTGTATTTTTGAGATAGTCGCCAACTGGTTTGTGCTTTCTAGGAATCCTTCCTTCTGCCCTCAGTCTTTTCAGAATAAGGTGTCTGATGATGGATAGTGCCCTGTGTCCACCATCATCACTTTCCCCTCTGTTTCCCATATATCCAGATGTGGCACTTCTCTGCACTGCAAAACATATTAACAGGCCCTTTGCTGTTGAATCCTCCAACACTGTTTAAATTAGATATTTTAGAAAAAGGGGAAATTGCACAAGACTCCAATAAATGTCCTGTCCTCAAGGCAATATTCAAGAAAAAGTGATCCATATTGTCTTAGTGATTTTGTTTTGATAATTTGCTTCCAGTGGAAATGTTGGAATAGCCTAGTGGAGTTATCTGTTGGGTTTAAAGTAAATCTACTGAATAAATCTGCATTTCCACACATCGGGAATTTTTTTAAAGTAGATTAAACTACTTGTTAAAATGGATTTTTTTTTTCTGCAGTGTGGTGGCTAACTGAATCCAAAGCTGGTCTCAGGGAGGAGAACAAATGGGCTCCTTCATGGCCCAGTGAACCATCGACTCGGTAACCAGCAGAGTCCTTCAGACAGAAAAGATGCATGGTGCTTTAAACCATTGCAGGCCTGTGCTCTCTCTCCCCCGCCCCTCATTCCTTTCCTTTCCTCGGGCTCGAGCTTGAAACCGCTGCTCCACGACACAGGGCATCACATGTAGAATAAAAATGAGGTGAGGCGGCTGGAAAATTGAACATGTTGTCAGGCCGCAGTCGCTGTTTTTAGTGATTAAGGAACTGTAGGCCACACTTGGTTAGGGTCATTCATATTGGGTAATGTAAATACAGTGATAGTGGGGTTGGTCATGTGAAGAAGAGGAATTATTGCTGGGGTTATTGGTAATGAGAATGTTACAGTGTGGTATTTTTTGAAATGGTGGTCAATGGGTTTTCCATATATAGACTGGCAGGATTATTACAGTGTAGCATTTTTAAATAAAACCAAGGAAATAAACGTCTGCCACTTCTGTTTTATGATTTTAGTTTCTGTCATAGATGGTATCAGTGGGGAATTCGCAGTTTTGGTGACTTGATCACGTAAGCCATAATGTAAATTATACAAGCAATCAAAGCTGTCACCGCTGAATTGTTTTAGAAGCAGCATAAGGCAAACATGCAGCATAATGTATGGTTATCATGGTTTCCACAGGTTTTACAAAATTGGAAACTTGGACTTTTCATGTTCTTTTTTCACTCTTGCCTTACCACAAATGAAAACAAATAGCAGATTTTTGTAATACGATGGCTAGAATGTGAGCAGCTTACACACAATCTTCAAGTCTGTGTTGTGTGTTCTTGCCTTGGTTCAACAGGAGAAACAACCTGATCTCACAGAAATCCGTGAAATGAACACGGCCCCTTAACTCAAAATCTGTGGCAGTTTTACGGAATCGCCGAAAATTCCGTGATGGGCCCATGGAACAATTCTGTGAAATTAACATGGTCCCTTAAGTTGGGGAAAAGGTCGTGGGTGGGCGAGACGACAACAGGTTGCGTTTCGGAAAAGAAGAACGGAATCCTCCTGGGTGAAAGTCCTGTGTTGTTTGACCCGTCCGCCACCCAACCCAACCTCCTAATGCGGATTTTCGGGCTTTCATACTACTTGCTACCGTTGTCACTGTTAATACAACGTCGTCTTCTCATTGACTTTACATTGGCATTGTTTTCCGTGGTGGCCATATGGAGTTTTCAAACATTCCGTGCCACCACCACGTAATGCGCTGGTAACATTTTTGTGATTATTTCACAGAATTCTGTGAGACCAGGCTGGGAAAAAACAAATGGGCCTACAAGAGATCATTCAGAATCACTCCATAAAGTGTGTGTTCTTCACAGATGTGCAATATTTGCTATTTTCTTTCTTTCTAAAATACTCTCTCTAATGCTAAAAATTGGATTCTTACATTACTTCAACAGGTAATATGATCTCATTGTCATGATTTTGCTGTATAGACTAAAGTCATTTTATAGGGTTTTCTTTAATTCTACATTTTGTACCAGTTTCTATGGAAAAATATGACTTTTATACAGATATTGCTTGGCTGATTAAATTCAATTAAACTGCTATTAAACTTGTGTACAACAAATAGTCTTGTCATTTCTAAGAGTGCAACTTGGTAAAGGCGTGCGTGCGTGCGTGCGTGCGTGCGTGCGTGCGTGCGTGCGTGCGTGCGTGCGTGCGTGCGTGCGTGCGTGCGTATGTTAGTAGTAGTCAAGATTCAAGATTCAATATTTCTTTACTGTCATACCACAGTACACTGTAGTACAAAATTACGTGCAAAGTTCACAGCTTAAAAGAATACAGCACAGACACCATTAAAAACACAGTGGAAAGTAGTAGTAGTAGTAGTAGTAGTAGTAGTAGTAGTAGTAGTTTTCTCGCATATAAAAGTCCAACATTAAAGGAAAGTAAATCATCTTTGCATACGTAGCAGAACGTTCTGCTGGAATGTCTTAACAAGCGCTGGTCACGACTCGCTCTCCCTCACTAATTACCTGCTCTGCTAACCTCTGTGCTCTGGCCGAACTTTGACCCCTGATAGCTGCTATGCTGTAATTGTCGTGTAGGCATCTCAGGCTGGCTGGAGCATGTTTAAAAATGATGCGATAATGTAGGCCTACTATCTGTCTAACACACAAACAGGCCTTTCTCACACACTTTCTCTAAATACACACTTACACACACATACAGTTTCAGTGTTACACATCTTCTCCATCGCCCACTTTCCTGCATTCCTGTTGCAAACAAACGGTGCACAAACTCCCACACATCTCACCAACTCTCTTATCTTAGTTTCTCTCTAATGTAAAGACACAAACAGTCTCACACACACACACACACACACACACACACCCTCCACTCCCTAAATGAGTAACAGGCCCCTGACTGCCACTCTGGGTCACTGATTACACTCTCTGGGACCTTCAGGTCATGATACATTCACTTTCCTTTTGCTTTCATTTGCTGCCAGATGTTAGATCCATTTCCATCCATTGGATTTCCATTTGAATTCTCCTTTTATGTGTTTTCAGCTGCTTGATAAACAACGTTTCTGCCATAGGATATAAAATAAACTAGGTATACACAGTGCTAAAATCTTAAATTTAATTTTATGACCTGAATATCTTCCTGAAATCAAACTATTTCGAAAGCTGCTTTGGTTTGAATTATTAGCACATCCTGACAATATAGTGATTGCTCCTACTATTCTGCTTTATTGTTTAAATCTGGCGGCTAAATATTAGATCTCTGTCTTCTGAAGCAGTACTAGTAAACAACCTGATATCAGAAAATGCAGCCATTATAACTCATTTGAAAGCCTTGTTCTTAATATTCAACATCCATCCACATTGTATCAGAATTCTCAGTGTTTATGAGGTGTAGTCCTTAAATCAGACAAAGTACTTATTGTAGGTGTTTTAATATCCATGTGGACGTTGACAACGATAGCCTTAGTATTACTTTCAACTCACTACTAGATTCAGTTTCCGTCAGAGTGTGCATAAGGCCACTCAGTGTTTTAACCCATTCAAACGAGGCTATGTAAAGAAGCGTTACCCGTTATTAACACTTCATTACTAGATATGATCAATATGTCTTTATTAACAGGTTATGTACCAAAGTCATTTAAAGTAGCTGTGATAAAACCTCTTCTGTAAAAATCCTCTATAGACCAACTATAGACCTATAACTAATCTAACTAAACCGCTGTCTCCATGGTCCTGCTACACGTCCTGCGATGCCCTGTCACACCCTGCTACGTCCTGCTGTGCCCTGCTACTCCATGAACAACTACAAACTACTATTTCTAGTCACTGTTCCATTATCTTTTATTGTGACTGTTATTGCCACTATTCATCACCCCATATAATGAGTGTGTGTGTGATGCTATGATAGTAGCGCCCTTAGCTCTCCCATTCAAAAGTCCATTTGATGAAAAATGAGACTACGGAAAATCTTAAAAGTGGCATCTCTGTCCTAATTATGCTTTTAAACGAAAGTTTGATTCGGTTACATTCACAAAAGACCCTAGGTTACATTTTGGCAAGAGTTCCGCTTTAACTCTGATTGGTGCATACTGTAGCATCTTCATCATCATCTGCAGCACTTTTCCAGCTGACCCTGGAACACTTCAAACCCGTAAGAAAACCAAGAATGCAAAAAACACAAACACCTTCATGTAGGATTCCAGGCTCTTTAAATGAAGACGCAAAATAAAAGAAACTATCTGCGAGTTTCTGTTAGTGACTTACTGTAGTTCAGAGAATTATGAGGAATAAGGATTAGGTTCTCAGAGAAGAACAGTATAAAAGAAATTGCCAAGAATGATTGTTCTTCCAGTGAACAAGAAGCACCTTGAAACAGTTGGCAAAGCACAATACTCGTAATATTTAAGACTTTGGGCGTGTTGTCCTCTCTTTTTTGGCTGTTTTTATTCAGCTTCTCTGTTGATTCACATATTTGCATTACATGTTTCTTTTTTAGTGACCAGTAAATACGGTTAGGAATCTTATTGTGCATAATGTATTGTTTTCCATCCTCCCTCTATCACACACTCGTGCACTCGCACACTAACAGACATGTGGGTGTCTCTATCTTGACGAGCAACTCTTTGTATCACTTGACTAAGTATAAGGGATTCTAGAAGTTTCCGATTTTGGGACTTGCACTTAAGCCTTTCCTGCATAGCCGCTCAGTGCCAAGCAAGGGCTTAGCCTAAATCAATGATGACTGTGCAGAGAGAGAGAGAGAGAGAGAGAGAGAGAGAGAGAGAGAGATTTCAAAAACCTGCCCCTAAAAATAAGAGAAGCAAACATCTTTCAGTGGAGAAATGTGTGTGTGAGGAACCCAAGCGGTGTTAGTTTTCACTCGAAAACCTGATCTGGGTCCTGTAAGAGGATCAAAATCTCAGCCAAGTAGTACTTAATGGAAGACTTTACATCCCAGTGCTTAAAAAAAGTTTGGCTCCAAAGCAAGATAATTATCATATTATGAAAAATCTTTTCACAATATACCCAAATTTCAGCTGTGACTCAGATATGACTCAACATCTAATGACTCGGCTCTTTAGATAAGAGACAAGTTGATGGAAATCAGATTTTGGCAACAGCCTTGAAAATCTCTAACTTTTCTGTGATGGGAAATGTTGACGATGATGTCTTGAAGTTGTCTTAGTAACATTGAGGAAACTTTAAGTTTCAGAGTGTGTGTCGTGTTTTTCCCCTGACTGAACAGATTTCACATTGTCAGCCAAGCCAACAGGTCAAAGACATGTAGGCTGTGATGAAAGACAATAGCCATTTGACGATGGTGACAAAGCAATTGAGAAAAACTGTATTTACCACTACAGCTGGACACTGGTTCCGTCGTCCTTTTTCAAATCGCCATCTTGGTAATGACAGTAATTATCATAAACCGAGTCCTCAATCAAGGCGTTTTTGGCCAGCATCGTCCAATTCACGCCTCAGTCAAGAGTCTCATCATTCGGTCCTTGGGAAGGGTAACTGGCATGGCTTGTCTGTGTGTGTGTGTGTGTGTGTGTGTGTGTGTGTGTGTGTGTGTGTGTGTGTGTGTGTGTGTGTGTGTGTGTGTGTGTGCGCTTTTTAATGCTGCTCCTCTCTGTTTGGTGAAAGACAGATTTTGATTGTAGAGTGTCATGTTGTGGATTCTTGCTCCATGCGTGATGACGTGATCCTGTATGCATTCACACATGCATGTATACACCTACATGTGTCATTGCATGTGCGTCTCTATATACTTTTACGTTTCTTTACGCGTGCGCCCTCTATGCCATTTTTAAGATATAAGAAAATAGAAATTTAGTCATCCCAGGTGCCCAGGTGTGCACACCACCCTTAAAAAATATTTTAAAAGATTAGCATATTTATCAAAGGAAATCTTCTGCCAAAGCTGCTCAAAGTAGAATAAATATATACATTGTGTATGTATACTAAAATTGGAAATTAAAAAAAAAAATAATCAATCATGTACTAGCATTGCTTAGACATAAGAAAATATTGTTATGTGACATTAAGTATGCATGCATTTATGTTACAATATGACAATATTACAATGAAGACACTGTAAAGAGAGGTGCATCAGTGGAACTATGTTACATGTTACAAATAACGGGCATAGAAAGATGGAGCATGCCAACCCAATCGTGACAACGGGTTGGCATGCTCCATCTAAAATACAGACGCTTGGACAGTGGCTGGCAGCGTCTGATGCGACGAAAAAAGCGTCCTTCGGCGTGTGTGTAGAACGTACCGGGGAGAGCAGCATCTAGACGGGGTTTAGTGAGTAGCATGTAAGGGGGAAATTCAGGGGGGTGGATGGGTCAAACACAGGACTTTCACCCATGAGACCAGTGTTTGTGTCCGGTGTGTGTCCTTAACATCCCGTTATTCCCACGAGTCACAGAACCATAAGCCCACCCACAACCTTTCCTTAACCTAACATCGTCAAAAGGGACGCCAATAGTCCCCCCAAGCACATCATAAGCAATGCCAATAGTCCCGACCAAGCGCATTAATGTTAAGCGTGTTATATGGCGCTAAAGGAGACTTTTAATGTCAATAACAACAACAAAAGCACTGACCAAGCGTCTGTATTTTACGAGATGGGAGTGAGAATGTGTAGTGTATACATGGGTGCATGAAAGTATGATAAAACCAGTCAAACTGACACCAAAAGAACAGCAGATTTAGCTTGATGTACTGCTTTATGTATGTTTACACTTAAACACATGCACCCATTTGTGATTGCAGCATGTCAAGAAAGTTTCAGTGCATGTGCATGTACAAGTGCATAATAACAGGATACGTATAAGCACAGGAGTCATTGAGCTTTGAGGCCCAGTGTTAGCCAGCATGTAGCAGGCTAATGGATCACTGTCAGCGTCTCCTGTAATTACTGAGATATGACTGTGTCATTATCGAAATACAGCCCCTCCTCCATCATTCCCAAGCCATTAGATGCATGTGTGTGCATGTGGGTGGGTAGTCTCGCAATGCTAGACCTATCTACTCAGTGCTGTGGAGGAAGGTCTGGCTACACCACAGATGCATTCTGGGGTAGGAGTTAAAAAAACGATCTGGGTTGTTTGCATCTCTTTAAACCAATCCCAATCGTCTCGGGCGGCGCTGAGCTCCAGACGCAGCGATGGGGGCTCTGCTACATAGTCTCTGGAAGGAACTTGTTCTGGTGGAACATTTACCAAAACAACACGTACAATATTAAATGAAGTTAACTGTTGACACAATACAGTCAAGTGAGCTATTTAACTTAGCTGATACATGGTTGCACCTCATCATCTCTTACCAGTTTATCTTCGAGTGTACTTCATCCACAACAATCATCATCCTTCAACATCTTCTTTGTAAATCTTTACAATAATTCCCTGAAAGAACCAAGGACTGCCTTGTTATACTATCCAAATGTTCTTTAAAGCGCCCATGTTATTCTCATTTTCAGGTTCATAATTGTATTTAGAGGTTATATTTTTACATGATTTAATTTTCAAAAAACACCATATATTTGTTGTAGTGCACATTGCTGCAAGTCCTGTTTTCACCCTGTGTGTTTAGGTCTCTCTTTTAGATACAGAGTGAGACATCTCTCTAGTTTGTGTCTGACAACATTATAGAAAGGATCCCTACGATGATAGGCCTTTTTAAGACCTTTCTTTCTAACCAGAAACAGCTCTGAGGTCGCTAGCCATAAACCCACCAGACTCTATTTAAAAAAACAATATTTTTAGTGTGTATGGAGCCAGCATATTTTCACATGTAAATCTGTAAACTATGTGTTCACTTGAACCAAAACTAGAGTTGTGATGGTTGGAAAAGTGGTTAGGCAACCCAAAACTGCTTTTCCTAGTTTGTAGTGAAAAGCATGTTATGATGCTAAAATTAATGATTGTATATTTACATGCAGTCTGTTGGCTTTAGCGAACACAATTAGCAGATGTTTTTATGTTTAAAAAAAGGATCTTACATTTTAACAGAAAGGTCAACCTTCCATAATGTTGTCAGACACAGAATATTAATCTAAGCCTTTCAGCGGCACAATAAGCACTTTTGTGACGGTAAATACAAGCTGAACAATAACCATATTAGGTTTAGCTTGACATTAGTGACAAGCAATAATTGGGTTTTAGGGTTTGAAGCTAATTGATCAGAGATTTATTACAGAAATGCTCATTTGGCATCATAGTTGACTTCTCTCCTCGCATTTTTGTATACACAGGCTTTTGCTTGGGAGTGTTATTCAAAGAACAAGATATTTTCTACCATAGCTCACCTTTTGTACTGATGATTCAGCCAGGGGAATGTTCTAGCCATCCAAGCTATGGAAGTACTCCAACTGACTGTCACCCTAATATTGTCTATAAGACAAAGATTATAAAAGAAAAAAAAAGATAAAAAAGGAAAACAGATGTAGTTGAGAATAATGCTGTTTCAAGAAAACACCAGTTGGCAGGTTTTTAAATCTTGATATATTGATAAGTTCCAAAAAATATCCTTTGATGAACATGCATTCCCAATACACCAAGAACACATGGCGGCGTTTTTTTAAAAAGCCCACTCAACACATACCACACTCTCTATATCTCACTCTGCGTCCTCACACACTCACTCAGATGCTCAAATTCGCAAACACACTCCCTGTAATTAACAAGAGGGAGCATTAAAGTGATTGATTGTGCTGTTATTAGCATTTTATTAAATCCTGATTAACGGCTCTGAATACTTGGAAGTACTTTGCATGAAAATGGAAAGAACAAATATGGAGTTGAATATTGGAGCAACATATGAGCAATCAGCAGTGATGAAATGTAACTAAATACACTTTCTCGAGTAAATGTTGAGGTACTTGTACTTTTTTTCATGTCCACTTTCTACTTTCTACTACTCACCTACATTTTCAGAGAAAAATATTGTACTTTTTGCATTCATCTGACAGTTTTAGTTACTTGTTACTTTACACATTAAGATTTCTGCACACAAAACACATGTAGATTATCAAATCTATCATATTTATGATTATTATGAAGTAACCTAGCAACAATATAACGGCCTCCAGGTCCAGCTGAGATGATGAGACCATTAAACACACCTTTACACTTTCTACATTGGGAGCATTCTTCTGCATTGAGTTTATTTTTCATCTTTTAAGTACATTTTCCTGACGATACTTGCATACTTTTACTTAAGTAACATTTTCAATGCAGGACTTTTACAGTGTGGAATTAGTACTTTTACTTAAGTAAAGGATTAGATGACTTCTTCCACCGCTGGCGATCAGCGGCGTCGATAAAAAAGCAAAGTTTTGCCATCAGTATTCAAAAGTTCCGATCAGTTCTCATAACACACACCGAGTTCTGGCCTCGCTCTGGAGTTTGGTCACCAACATGTACTTTGCCACCAATGCTATTTCCAGTCCTGCTTGTCAGGGTTCTGAGTGTGTTGTGGTGCCAGAGATCTTTTATCACGTATGAGTGCAGTATGACCACGTCCAGGATCTCAATGTAAATCATGTTTTGAACGCTGACTAGAAACATCCAAATCTGTTGTATTACAATCTTTGATTGTAATACAAACTGTTTTCTGAGAAGTGAGTCGTCTGTCTCCTCGTCCTCTGCCAGACCCCCTCAGATGCTCATTTGCTGATCTTTTTACTCTGTTTTTATGTCACTCAATCACCCCCTCCACTTGCTCTCGCGCTCACTCACTCACTCACTCACTCCATCATCCTCTCTGTTTACATTCCTATTATCACACACATCAGATTTGTCTTTCTCCATGAGATTATGTTCAACCAGATGAATGTAGCTCATGTTCTATTTAGTAGTGAAGTAAACAGTTCAATATTTCTCTCTGAAATGTAACGGAGTAGAAGTCGAAAGTGGCGTGAAAAGAAAAAGTCTCAAGTAAAGTACTAGTACAGAACATTTGTACTTAAGTACAGTACTGGAGTAAATGTACTTCATTACATTCCACCACTGCATCTGCTGACCTTTCAGGGAGCAACTGCTCCTGTTGCTGCTTGCTTTTGTGTTTTGCATTTCTTTATAATTCATGATGCTTTTCGTAAACATTTTGCTAGCTAATCTCATCCTATTGGATTGCATTCCTCAAAAGGTACGTAGTGTCATTGATTTAGATTTTATCATTTGTTCACTGGACTTCTCCATTGTTTAGACCACGGGTGTCAAACATTAAATTTAATTTATAGTATCAAATCATAACAAAAGTTATCTCGAGACACTTTACAGATAGAGCAGGTCTAGACCACTCTATAATTTACAGATAGAGCAGGTCTAGACCACTCTATAATTTACAGATAGAGCAGGTCTAGACCACTCTATAATTTACAGATAGAGCAGGTCTAGACCACTCTATAATTTACAGATAGAGCAGGTCTAGACCGCTCTATAATTTACAGATAGAGCAGGTCTAGACCGCTCTATAATTTACAGATAGAGCAGGTCTAGACCACTCTATAATTTACAAGTAGAGCAGGTCTAGACCGCTCTATAATTTACAGATAGAGCAGGTCTAGACCGCTCTATAATTTACAAGTAGAGCAGGTCTAGACTGCTCTATAATTTACAGACAGAGCGCTCTATAATTTACAGATGGAGCAGGTTTAGACATAATTTACATATAGAGCAGGTCTAGACCGCGCTATAATTTACAGGTAGAGCAGGTCTAGACCGCTCTATAATTTACAGATAGAGCAGGTCTAGACCGCTCTATAATTTACAAGTAGAGCAGGTCTAGACTGCTCTATAATTTACAGACAGAGCAACCGCTCTATAATTTACAGATGGAGCAGGTTTAGACCGCTCTATAATTTACATATAGAGCAGGTCTAGACCGCTCTATAATTTACAGGTAGAGCAGGTCTAGACCGCTCTATAATTTACAGATAGAGCAGGTCTAGACCGCTCTATAATTCACAGATAGAGCGGGTCTAGACCGCTCTATAATTTACAGATAGAGCAGGTCTAGACCACTCTATAATTTACAGATAGAGCAGGTCTAGACCGCTCTATAATTTACAGATAGAACAGGTCTAAAGCAGGTCTAGACCGCTCTATAATTTACAGATAGAGCAGGTCTAGACCGCTCTATAATTTACAGATAGAGCAGGTCTAGACCACTCTATAATTTACAGATAGAGCAGGTCTAGACCGCTCTATAATTTACAGATAGAACAGGTCTAAAGCAGGTCTAGACCGCTCTATAATTTACAGATAGAGCAGGTCTAGACCGCTCTATAATTTACAGATAGAGCAGGTCTAGACCGCTCTATAATTTACAGATAGAACAGGTCTAAAGCAGGTCTAGACCGCTCTATAATTTACAGATAGAGCAGGTCTAGACCGCTCTATAATTTACAGATAGAGCAGGTCTAGACCATCCAATGGCGTAGGTTTAGTTTCAACACTGTGGTGGGGGGGGCATATTATAACATGAGGGTTCTGGGGATCCTCCCCAATAAAATCTTGAGGAGCAGCCACCACATTTCCAGCATTCTGGTGAATTTTTATGCCACATTGTATGGTGCAAATGTCTTATGTCTCTTATTTAAGTAAAGGACATTAATATTCTCCTTAACCCTTGTTCAAAACATTTTGCATTTTCAAACATCCCATGTGTTTCTGGGTGCTTTTTTTAGTAGGATTCATGTGCATCTCAGCAACAAATCTGGTAGAGACTGAGACCTTGTTAAAGCCAGAAGTTTACATAAAAGACATGAAAGGACAAGAAATCACAGATTAATTTTCCATGTTCTGGTTGTGTGTCTCTCGTCCCCCCGTTTTTTGGGGCTGGGGGACAAATCTGCTTTTTCTAAATATTGGAGGGGACATATCCACTGCCTCCACCTGCAATCTATATAATTTCATCTTTAATATTTTTGTAAATGTGATCTTTCTACATTATGATTCAAATCCTGAATTCAAATCTAAAAGCTCAATTTGAGGACACCTTGACCTCCTCCAAGGTTCTGGACCTGCAGCTTTAAATACAAAATTAAACATGTTATCTAATGATGCTTATTTTTATGAAATACTTTGCATCTTCAATATACTATATAAAAGAAAAACAGTACCTAACACATGGAATAAAACGTGATACATGCAAAAAATAGTTCTTTGTCATATAATAAGTGATATTTCTTCCTTTGCAGTCAGCTATTGCCTCTCTTCATGTCCCGCTTTTCAGTGCCATATCATCCTGTGGTGTGACTCTAAAGATAACCCAATGCTCAAATCAATATGGCAGAAAAGTGTATTGATTCTTTAGGCTATTTGAGTAAGAAATGCAAGGACAATATCCATTGCAGGTCATTAAAAACATAATACATGATTTATCTGTTTACCGTACGCTTTGTCGGCCTATCCATTTTGGAACAGACCACTTCTCAGTGTCTCTAAAGTTAGTGTGTGTGTGTGTGTGTGTGTGTGTGTGTGTGTGTGTGTGTGTGTGTGTGTGTGTGTGTGTGTATGTGTATATGTGTGTGTATATGTGTGTGTGTGTGTGTGTGTGTGTGTGTGTGTGTGTGTGTATGCATGTGTCTGCTGTGTATTATTTCTGTACAGTATTTCTTCTCAGTGTCTCTAAAGTTAGTGTGTGTGTGTGTGTGTGTGTGTGTGTGTGTGTGTGTGTGTGTGTGTGTGTGTGTGTGTGTGTGTGTGTGTGTGTGTGTGTATGCATGTGTCTGCTGTGTTTCTATGCATGCTTTGTTTTAAGGTGTATGCTGGTTTTTTATGTGGAGCACTTTGGGTTTGCTTGTTTAACTGTATTTGTGGGGTCCAAAAAACCGGGAGTTTACTTGTGGGGTCCCAACAGCTTTGTGGGGCCAAAATTCTGGAGCCCACAACTTTAAAGGGCTGTTTGAGGGTTGAGACTTGGTTTTAGAATTAGGGATATTATTATGTTATGGTGAGGGTAAGGGTTAAGGTTAGGCATTTAGTGATTGTTGGGGTGAGGGTTAGGGGCTAGGGAACGCATTATGTCACTGACGGGTCCCCACAAAGATAATGACACGCACTGTGTGTGTGTGTGTGTGTGTGTGTGTGTGTGTGTGTGTGTGTGTGTGTGTGTGTGCGTGCGTATGTTGTGTATTATTATTTCTATGCATGCTTTGTTTTATGGTGTATGCTGTCTTTATGTGGAGCACTTTGGGTTTACTTGTAATGAAAGACGTCATATAAATAATAATAATAATAATAATAATAATAATAATAATAATAATAATAAATAAAACATTGACACTAAAGTTAAACATAATTTCATTAATTTTTAGCAAATCAAATACAATTCAAGCATACATTGGTAAAACGAAACACATGTTTTAACATTACAAAAAGGATAAACCCCCATCCTTAATATGTTGGGCTATGATCTGCATTTACAGCATCATAACAAGCAGAACTGATGTGTAATCAGACTGATGATCACATGCAGATCATCACCGAATCCGTCTCTCTTGAATCCCTTGCTCCTCGTTTTGACAAAGCTCAGATGTGGGCGCGCGCCTGCTTGGTGGACACTGCCCTCACCGTGTACCGGACTCACACGCCAGCGGCAGTTTGCGTGCGCAGTTTTCTCTCTGGCATGCGTCGGGAGCGCACAGAGGGGCGCACCGCACCGCCCGGTGTCAGTTTGCTCCAGCCCCTCGGAGCGCTGCGGTCGGCCGCTGCTTGTTGCGCGCAGTGGCGTCTGGTAGCAGGAATTTGGGGAGTGGACATTCCGCTGTTACTTTCGCAGCTCGCCTTGTATTCCTGACATTCTGCTGACGGTCAGTGAGTCGCTGTCGAACAGAGAGAGAGAGAGAGAGAGAGAGGCGGAGAGAGAGAGAGGCGGAGAGAGAGAGAGAGAGAGGCGGAGATAGGGCTGAACTGAAATAACTGAAAGATCTGTAAAGCAGCGCTCCGATGTTCCTCTCGGTTGGTTTTCAGTGAATACCGGTTTAACTACTGCTTCCTCTTCTTTCTCTCTCTATTTAAAAAAAAAGAAATCCCACTTGGAAGCGCGTCTACCCATCCTGTGTGGCATCACAGGTTTGATAAAGAACCGAGGGCGCTCAGCTGCCACTTCTGGCGAACGGATGTTTCCCCTTTATGATTCTTCGTCTTGTTTTCTGCTTTTGGATTATTCATATTTTTTTCTCCAGGAGATGGCAAGTTGTTCCCCGACAGACTCAGGGGTCTGGTGCTGAAGCTCGCAGGATGCTGGGGTCCCTACAACAGCCACATCTCTCACTTTGAGACAAGATTCGCTTATATTTTCCTCTCTTTTGGACGTACCCCCTCCCGGACCCTTTCCGTTAGTCTTGATTTTCTGTAACAGAATGTCGGTGCTGTACAATCTAAGGATGCTTTGTGGATTGCTATTGTTCCTTTTCAGCCAGGTCCTCTTGGTTGCTCCGTTGACTCAGACTGGTAGGTGTTGACTGCTCCTATGAATACATGTGGCTTGACAACAGGCAGCCTACTGAACATTGATCCATTTTGCATCATTTTGCACCATTGTTGCCTCTCACCTGTTATGCCTCGGCTTTCCCTGTGAGAGCACGTCTGCAGGGGGTTCAAGTTAGACAATGTAGCTAAATATTGCGTGTACTAAAATGACACTAATAGACTCAAATAATTAACAGGATTTTAGAAACATTTAGCAATTCCAGAAGATGCCTTAAAATCACTGCAGAATGTCTAATTATTATCACAAACACACAGGGAGTGTGTTTGTGATAATAAATCCAAAGATTACCTCGTTATAATGCAAATATTACACATTTGTTTTATTGAGTTCTGTTTGCGCTCCAGCCAATCAAAGGCGCATTTTGGCGCTTTTGCGCGCGGTGCCACTGAAGCTTGATATAGGATACAAGCCATTTTATAAATCATTCATTGAAAAAAAAGTTAAATGTTATCACGCTGCCTGTTTGCAGGGAAAGCAGCAGCAGCCAGCCAGCCAATCTCACCTTCAAGGGCGGAATAATCACACCTTATGGCTGCAGGGATGCAAAGCAACCTTTCCTCAAACAGTGTAACAGAGATGTATCACCTTATTGAGGCTGGAGGAATTCCCCAGCATGGGAAGTTATTGTCACAATGAGTGGGGGGAGAAATAAAACAGAAAGTGATTTTCTGTCAGCATATTCTTTACTCTATGCTGCATATTTGGATGTATGGTGATCCCCAGCTGGAGGTCTTCCTCACTCCCATCCCTGCCGCTGCTGCTGCTGCTGCTGCTGCTCCACAAATCCTTTACTCTAAACTGGGCTTTCATCAGTCAACATGTGGGTGCAGTTCGGTGCCTAGAAAGTCCATGTCTCTGCACTAACTGGAAAACTTTCTGCCTCCTCTTGCGGCGCAGATAAATGCGGGGGGAATATAGACATCCACGCGGCGGACTACCTGACCTCCCCGGGCTACCCCGGCGCCTACCCGCCCTCCCAGCAATGTGTCTGGGTGATAACAGCCCCCGAGCCCGGGCAAAAGATCCTCATTAACTTCAATCCGCATTTTGATCTGGAGGACCGAGACTGCAAGTAAGAGTTCACTCCTTCCTTTCTCTCTCTCTCTCTCTCTCTCTCTCTCTCTCTCTCTCTCTCTCTCTCTCTCTCTCTCTCTCTCTCCATCCTGCCTGGATACAGTGTGAAACTCTGCCACCTATTGGTCAAGCAGTTAAAGGCTCCATCTGCTGCTGGAGGTAGAAGGTTGAGAGATGTGGAATTGAGGCTGCAGGAAATGGCTTGAGAGGAAATGGGTTTGATTGGTTTTTGTAACTCATACTTGATAAGGAGGGGGTTTGTCTAATGGCTTTTGTGTCTGCTTTGGTGTTTTTTGGCAGGACTTTAGAGCAGAGTACTGTACCATTGGTGGAGTTCAGTTTGCTCATTGCAGGAATAAAAACATTGTATTTGCTTTTCATTTGTTGGCAGAGTTTACCTGTTTGGTTTTGGACAAAGAGTGGGTGCGGCTTGTTTATTTCCAGGAAACCTCAAGGATCTAATGTCATTTGACAAATTGTTGGAAGTGCTGCGGTCAGCTTTTTGTAAATTTGACCAGTTATGTTTTCTCCCCTTGTGCCTGTTGATCCACGTTTATACTTACAATTGCAAAATAAGTTGATTAATTGAACTATCAATTATCCCTTTATGTCCGAGATATTCAACTGGGGGTTACTGCAAAATATGAAATATTTATTTCAGAATATGTCTGAAAATAGACATTTACATGAATCCAACATATTATTAGCAAAGATAAATCAGCTTGTTTGAAAAAAACAAAACACATTTAATTAACACAATATTGATGATATGCTTATTACTTACAAATAAGCCTTCTACATGTATGTTTAACATTAAAACATGTATACATATAAATATTGAACCATCCATTTTCATCCATCTGGCCCAGTTTAATATGCAATACTAATAATAAATATATATATATAGGGGGTCCTGGGGTCCCTACTCTGTCTCTCTTTCAGCTATGGGGGTCCTTGGCCCAAAAAACTGTTGAAGACCCTTGATATAGGTCATTCTTTGTAGCAAAAAAGCCATAAATTGCCATAAAAAGTTTTTTTTTCCAAAAACTTGTAAAAGACATTTTTGTCTGTTCCCACACTTTATAGATTTCTAGATATTGATTGATTGATACAATACTTGTCAAAAGAGTGAGTAATAAAGGTAAACCCTGTTTCCCTTCACCCTCACTTTATATATATATATATTTATATATATATATATATATATATATATATATATATATTGCTCTGCACTGGGAAATGTGCAGCTTTGCTGAAAATGTTCTTACACAACAAAGGTGCGTCACAAATCATTCCTGCACACATCCGATGCTGCTTTCCTGAGCATCACTCCACTAAACCTGTATACGAGCTCCCATGCAGACACAAACACACCCGTATGCCCCCTCTCTCCGACCCACAGACACACACTGGGTTGTGTGCATCCACACAGCAGCCCATGTGTCGCTCTCTTCCATAAATAAGCCTGTTTTTATGTCGGCTCCTCTGTCTTTTTTTTTTTTTTTTAAAAGCTCCATAAACGACTCCTGTGTAAATCACAGCCGGCTGTCCAGCACCGTCTCACAGATGGGCTCATCCAATACTATTGGATCATGTTTCCCCCACCGAGGGACTAATAAACCACGAGGACATTAGGAGCACTCTGGACAGATAGTGGATATTGTGTGTCTTTCAGTGGATTACACATCTCCCTCAGTGTTGTAAGCAAATGTTCAGGAAAGCTTTCTTCAGGAAAGAAACCTCCTTCTGCAAAGACCTGATCGTGTGTGGTAACCCAGAGAGCAGTATATGTATGTAATAATGCTGTTTAAGTACTTAATGAAATTTAATAAATCTTGGTAATAAAAGTTTAGTCCGTAGTTGGCCCCTGTAGTACACCACCAACACAGTATTATTGTCTGCTTAAATTACTTTTTCATAGGTCAATGTGCATCCAAAGAGTCTCTTCTAGCTCTTTGTCAGTGTCCAGGCTCTTCTCTATGTGATGAGACTGTGGCTGCATGCGCCTGATACCACTTCTTGATAAGTTTCAGCAATGGAAGAAGGATTCAGATCCTTTATCAAGTAGAAATACCAGTTTGGGATCCTTTACTTAAAAGTACTAATACCCCACTGTTAAACAACCTTGTTACAAGTAAAAGTCCTGCATTGAAAATGTTACTTAAGTAAAAGTACGCAAGTATTGGCAGGAAAAGTAAAAGTACTCGATGCAGAAGAATCTTCCCATTGTAGAAAGAGTAAAGGATCCAAGCAGCTGTGTGTTTAATGGTCTCATCATCTCAGCTGGACCTGGAGGCCGGCATATTGTTGCTAGGTTACTTTATAATAAAACATCAGATTATAATCTACATGTGTTTTTTCTGCACAAATCTTAATGTGTAAAGTAACTAGTAATTAAAGTAACTAGTAACTTAAGCAACTAGAATCTAAAGCCGTTAGATGAATGTATTAGAGTAACAAAAGTAACTAGTAACTAAAGTAACTAGTAACTAAAGTAACATTACCACATTAAGATTGACATGCATTTACTGCTCCAGGAATCAAACCTGCCGCCACCTTAATGTGTCATTTGGCTGTTTTCTTAGGGACCTCCGTTTTGCTCAGTTGGTTTTATGGTTTCATTATTTGTTATGTGAGTTTATGTTGGATGATGATGGGGTGTAGCTCATAGCTCTCCCACTTGGCAGGAGCAGTGTTTGTTTTGGGAACGAGTCAAATGTTCGAAATATGCCCATTGAGGGGGGCCTTAAGCCTTTGGCGAGACCACAGTCCCACTTAAAAATTTCCTGAGATGATATTTAAGAGTTTTATTTCAGAGTCTGATTCCACCGGGCTCAACGTCATCTACAAAATATGATACTGCCGTCAGCTAGGCCACGATTGGAAATAGCAACAAAATCTAATATTTTGCCATGAATCTGAAGTCTTAAAAGTTGTGCATTAACCTCTGTTAAAAGACTGGCTTTCAGTCCGGAGAGACATCTGCTCTGCTGAAGTGTCCTTAAGCAACATCCTGAATGCCTATCAGCTCTCGATCAGCCCTTTGACCCCCAGTGTCTCTGTAGAGACGAGTGATAGAAGTAGGATGGGTTTTTTTGTCTCAGGAATTAAATTGGGAATGGCGACTTTAAGCGATTAGTCAATCAACAGAAAATTAATCGGCAACATTTTTGACAATCACTTAATGGTTGAAGTCAATGTTTAAGCCAAAATGTCAAATGTTCTCTGCTTCCAGCCTCTGAAATGTGAGGACCTTCTGCTTTTCTTTTTTATATCATTGCAAACTGAACATATTTGGAGTGTTGGTCAGCAAAACAAGACAAGACAACAAAATGTTGACGTATGTAAAACAATTAATCTAATAATTAAGAAAGGGCATACAATCTATAAAGAAATATATTCTTAGTTGCAGCTCTTATGTAGTTTACATAATGAGGTTCAGTAAGTTTAAAGTGCTCATATGATGCATTTTCAGGTTCATAATTGTATTTAGAGGTTATATCAGAATAGGATTATGTGACTTAATCTTCAAAAAACATATTTTTGTTGTACTTCACATTGCTGCAGCTAATCTTTTCACCCTGTGTGTTGAGCTCTCTGTTTTGGCTACAGAGTGAGACATCTCACTTTTGACTGCTAGCCAGTCAGAAGCAGAGTATGAGGGTGTGCCCTGACAGTACTTAGGTAAGGACTACTAGCCAGTCAGAAGCAGAGTATGAGGGCGTACCATGCTAGCAGCTAGGCGAGCATAACGTTTGTCTCTGAAGTAAAGGCTGGACTACAACAGAGCTGTTTGGAGCAGGTTGTGAACAGTGGTTTCTGTTGGAGATGGTAAGTCCCTTTTGGGGGGGGGGGGACTTTATGCTTTTTCACTTTGTAAACCTATTACATGCACAAAAAAGATATTAGTTTGGTTTAGTTTTCCCTCCCTGTGTTTTTTTAACACAAAAAAAAAATAAAACTCAATCACAAAAAAAAATCAAAACATCAAACAGCTCCATTCAGGCTTTTTTTGTACTGTTTTTGCATTTTATGTTCTTACATGTATTTTTATGTTTTCATTTGAGCCTGAAATTTCTGTCACTTGTAACAGACAATACCATTTTCTTATCTTATCTTGATGATCAGAATTTGCGTCATACAACAGATAAACTAATCCACTAATTGTAAAGATCCGTGTGTATTATCCAGTGATATCCGTCTTAGTGACTGGGCTGGGTTGGGGTTTCGTGTCTTCAGGGAAATCAGCCAGTAGCCTTTAGGTTACAGGACAGTTTCAGAAACACTCCCCACAGTTTAATGTAAATATACCCTCCTGATGGGAATCTACCCCCTCCCCCTCTCTCCTCAGACCGCCTGTCGCTGCTTTCCCATTTCTCCCAGTCCCATAATTAAATTACTGGACCAAAATGGAACCAACACGTTCCAGTGCTGTGAAACATGTCTGCAGTTAAGCAGCCAAACAAAGGAGCCCTAGCAGGCTACATTTCCGACATCCTTGTGACAAAATATCTTCCCCGTGCACCCTCATGACCCAATGGTTTGTAATTATGATCCCTAATTACAACGTTTAAAAAAAAATACACATTAGTCAGCCGGGAAATGTTTCCTGCTAGTATGATTCATGAAAGAGGAAAGGTTGGGGGGGAGTTTAGTACTAAAATGAGATGACCTCCCAATTTGGAAACAATGAAACCATATCACAATAACAACATTTATAAGATTTATGTTGTCAGAGAATTAACACAATTTTACTGAATCATACACTTGCTGAAATGCCAAAGAAATATACCATAATTTATCCATTCAACCTCCATGTTTATCTTGAGTACATCATGGTTGAATGGATTCATTTGTGGTTCACAAGGCCTTCAGAAGCGTCTGTAAAACAGACAGTCTGGGTGATAATTCCAACGACAACCTTTTACTTCCATAAACTCTCAAGTGACACAATCTGCGCTCAGGGAACAGACGTTGGTTTTTCCAACACTTTTGTTCAGACACACTCAGATGCATCGGCTCTGCCTCCCTAGCCAATCTGGAGCGGCACCAGAACAAGTCTTGTCCCACGTCCACGTCTGAAATAGCGTGGCCGGCATAGCGAATCCCCGCGGAGCGCGGTAAAATAGAGCAGAGGCATGGGTAAGGAACATGCGTTGGTGGCCGGATAATTTGGGACATCTTTTAAGGAGTTGGCTGAACTGTTTCCTCCTACATGAGGCTGCACTGGCACAGTCCCCACCTCACACACACACACACACACACACACACACACACACACACACACACACACACACACACACACACACAGCAACCTAACTTGCTGTACATAGTATGCTTCATTTGCACTCTGTGGTGCACAAACAGCCACAGTCTGCATGCTCTGCAAATAAATTCTCTTACACACATTATTGTGCAGTTTTGTGCCCAAAGGCACACAATGAGACTAACACTGACATGCAGAAGGGAACGCTACTGTAAAGGGAAAATCCTCTGCAGCTTTTGATGTTGCATCTTGTTCCTGAATGTTTTGATGCGTATGAAAAGGATGTGAATCATATGCTATGGCCTTCACAGTCACCAGAACTCAATCCAACTGAAAACCTATGATTTACAGCAAAGACATTACAGCACTTCATCACAGAGTAACTGCAACGTCTTGCCCATCCCGTGATGATAACAGTGAGAGTATCTGAGGGGGGGATTTTGTTTTTTCTCCCCCAATTTTGCTTTTTTATATTTGCTGCATGCTGACGCTCAAAGAAATAGACGGAAATGCTATCAATTACATTGTGATGGCAGGACCATTTGTTTATTATTATATGTCCTGTTTAGTCAATCAAAGTCCGCTATTTAAAAAAAAAATGGGTGTCTGTGTGGGGTCTGGGGGCCTAAAGGTTAGAGAAGCGAGCTTGTGTTTGGGAGGTTGTCGGTTCAATCCCCAGATTAACAGGATCAAATCTGGGTGGGAGAGTGAAAGAGCAGCGCTTGTCCCTCCCTCATTACCACTACTGAGGTGCCCCTGAGCAAGGCCCTCAACCCTAACCGCTCCAGTGGAGCTGCTCAGAGGCACAGATCAGACTGTGGTGCTGTTGGGCAGCTTCCAGGTATGAATGTGGAACTGTGTGAGGGCCCAGCGCAGCGCAAAGACCGACGCAGGTGTCAATTTCCTGTCCAGCGCCCACGTCCATTAACTAGCACCTGCGCCCATCTTTGCGCCCATGGGCTTGCTGGTCTTACAGGGAGGTGTGTTCAGGTGAATACTTGGCATAATGCTATCTTGACCACCAAAAACCTACACATGCAACCACAAACATGTAAAAGATTACAAATAAAAATATGTGCCAAGGACCAAACGCGCTTGGCTTTTAAAGGGAATGGGAGAGGACCTCTGATTGGTTGATTGCATGTTACACCCATAACCCACCTATGAATTAATGAAGACACTAAGTACAGCCCTTTTGAACCAATGCGCCCGGCGCACCGACCCGCTTCTTCCCCCATCAAACTAGCAAAAGTGGATTTTAACACGCCCTAAAGGCAACTGCGCCATGCTCTTCACGCCGTGTGCTTACATCATTAAAATAGGGCCTGTATGTGATCAGGGTGTTCCTGCAAAAGATGACTTCAGACTACGTTTTTGAAATATACAGTATTTCAGTCAAGGTGCGCATGGTGAAAAGTTGTAAGAATGGTGGGATGGATTGCTGGATGAAGGATGACATTGATTGTTGGACCATGGATGGAAGGATTTTGGGTTGAATGGATTTATAGATTGATGGATCGAATTGCCGGACAATGGAAAAATGAATTTTTATGGATCATGGATGATGGGTGAATGATGGATGGAGCTGTGCTAGAACAGATGAATGAATCATCAACAGATGAATGAGGAATGCATTGTTGGATGATAATGGCAGGGTGGATGATTGGATGAATAAATCAAATTGTGGATGATGGGTAGAATGATGGCGCTGAATCAAAGAGATAAATGTGTGAATGGAAGTATAGTTGAATACTTTTTAGGCACTACAAAGTATCGAGTATCAAATGCCTCGTCATTCAATACCCAATTGAAATCCCTAAAGAGTAAATCCCATCCGCCTTGCTGAGCCAATAAGCACGCAGCATGCTTCTACCAAGATCTAGTCATGTCTGTGATTGGCTAATTACGATCTAATGTGATCAGAGACAGGGCTCACGTAGTATAAGCTCAAAAATAAAATGTTTTATTTTTAATTTTTTTTATGGTATGAAAAAAAGTATTGTTTTTGAACCGGTATAGAAGTCAAGGCATTGGTATAGAAACATTTTTACAGGACAGATGTGTGAATTGTCAGATTGCTGCATGGAGGATTATGGGATGGAAGGGTGGACTGGATGTACAGTTGGGCAAGTTTTAGTTCCCAGGACATTGTTGATGACCTCTTCTTTTAAAAGTGCAAAACAAGCAACTCTGCTGTCAGTTGTTTAGTCTTGTGTTTGTGCCGCAGCACAAATATTCTGATGAATCTCAGCCTTTGTGTGGCTTTAGACCGAGGCATTATTTCTTCAGCGATCCTTTGCTCAGCATGCAGTCTGACTTTGCCAGTTTCAAAGAAAATAAAAGCGTCCCTGCCAGATGGTTGTATTTTTCAGTTCCACGGCCGCCACACAACACAGGAAGACTGTCACAGATCGGTTAGCCTGTGGCTCGCTCCCAACTTAAGGCGTGAGCCAGCAAAAATAATTTGGTTGTTTGTTCTGTGTTTTTGCAGCGACGTGTTTCTTCTATTTGTTACTTTAAAGTACAAAACAGCCAGAGAGTTAGGTCAATGACCTATAGTCGGAATGAGCAATTTTTCTCTTATGTAATATAATTTGGAATTCTGTATTAAACAAACACATTTGTAATTTCTCATGTGCATTTATTCAAAACAAAATTCACCAAACCTCGTTAATGAACCAATTTTAGGTTATAAGTGAGACTGTTCAATATGAAGAAAGCACACAGATCTACAGGTCACATACTGCACATCTCCCTTTTCTTACGCCATCTTTGCTTTCCAAAATGACTACATCCCCCACGTTGCAATGGGGTCACAGGCTGGGAGTCCCTCATGCTGAGCTTGAAGTACTCAAACAGAGGTCATGACTTTAATCAATAAATGTTGCCTCATGATCAGAGTGATGCACACAGAGCTTGGAAGAGTAAAGGAATGAAGGAACAAAACAAAAGTAGAAGATGAAGAGGAAAGATAGAAAGAGAGAGCAGACGAGTGCAGACAGACTCGGAGATGGAGGGCTTCAGACTGGTCAGCCTCATCCTGACCTCGGTGACAGACCTCTGGCGGTCCGTCTCCCTCCTCCACCCTCCGCTGTTCCCTCGCTTTCCTCTTCCTCACCACTCACCATCACTCTCTCTCTCTCTCTCTCTCTCTCTTTGAACTCCATGTTGCTCTTGTCATGTCTTCATCCCAGTTTTTCCTCTGCTCGCTGTCTCCCTCTCCTCCATTTGGATAAATGATGGTGAACCTGAACTTTGATAGAAAACTCCACACAGAATGATAACTGAGCAAACTGTAGCTACACATAAGATATCTCTGTAACTTGGTGAAGTTACTCAGTAAGTGAAGTCATATCTTTAGTAGGGCTGCACGGTATGAGCAAAATATGCGATAACGTTGAATATCGTGAGAACAGATATTATATGTGATAAATAACCAGATATTAAAGTGTACTCAGTTCTGCTGCTTTCAGTAAAGTCTGCTAAATCCTAATCCATCCTAATGTAAAATGTGATATAAATCACCATTAAAAAGTTACACTTTCAAGTGCAATTTTCTGCTGATATTCTCTTTCAACTAACTAAAAGAATCTCTGAGAGTCTATCACGACATGTCGCAGCCTTTCACGATGTGTTTATTGCGTAGTCCTAGTCTCTGTCCAATAACAACTCTGCTTTGTTTTGGTCTCTAAAAACTAACTGGGTCTCCAGCTGCTGAATGCTCCACTGTGTTCACCAGATGGTAACTATACTGACTCTTTGGTAGCGTGCAGTAGGTTTATTTTTATGAAAATAGCCGCTTGCTTCACCAGAATGTTGATTAGAGCCTGAACCGAAAATGTGAGGCTGAACTTTCCTGACCTAAGATTGACCCATTCTTCCAGCTGTTTAAACTGTGATTACATGCATCACGTATCAGCCATGAAACAACAGCCAAGCTGATGCATGTCTGCTATGAGACGCCTCAGTCCACATGAACTTTTTGAAGTTTCCCCTTTTTATTGATTTGATAATGTTGCACAATTGATCTGTCAATGAATAAAAATTCCTGGTTTCCACCATTTAGAGTTCCAACATTGGCTGACTTTCCCCAGCCGACTCTCCTCTCTCAGCAGCAAATATTTGTCTAATGGAAGAAAAGCTGAACATTGAATCCTGCTATTGTTTCTCTTATGCAACTGTCTATAGTTTGGATTAGCTTTTCTAAACAATTATAGACACAAACTCTGCGCCCCATATGAACCGGCTCACACATATGGAAAACACATGTACATATCCAAAGGCAGGATAAATACCGCTGGAATATGCTCTACACACACATACACACACACACGCACACATAAAAGTAACAGCTTGCTGTAAATGTAATCAGACCTATCGTGGACGCTCTGCTCATCAAACAGTCGCACATAAACACACTCACACTTTCACACACAAATGAAAACACATGTCAGATTAGATCCCTAACGAGCAGATTAACGAGGAGAGAGTTTGGCAGGAAGGGAGAAACGGGGAAACCTAGCTAGCGACGTCACACACACACACACACACACACACACACACACACAATCCTGGTATTTACAGTATGCACTCGCTGATACACTCCAGATGTCCCAAAAGCAACATACACGCCCTTATGCACGATTGGGGGCCATCTGAGTAAACAGTTGGATTTAATAGTGATGATAAAGCTTGTTTTGAACTATTTTGGCTGTTATCTTGTTTGTAGTTCAACGTATTAAAATCCACTGTGAGCATTGGAGCTAGCATGAAAATGAGTAAACAGACTGTTCTTATTTAGCACTTTACTAGACTTAACTAGTCAAAGCACAGGAACCGTTCACACACTATGGCCGAGGTTGCCGTACAAGGTGCCACCTGCTCATCAGATACACACTCACACTCCAATCGGGCAGCATTGAGGGCAACTCAGGGTTCAGTATCTTGCCCAACATGAAACTGCAGGGCCAGGGCTTGAACCACCAACCTTCCGATTGGCAGGAACCGGGCTACCACTGAGCCAGAGCCGCAGTCAGGTAGATTGGTTGGTTGAAAATGTTTGGAGGATTCATCCAATGAGGTATAGGCATCTCATTTGCAGTTTCTCAGTCGCTTTGGTGCGTTTTTTACATCATCCCTAACATGTGCAAAATAATAAATGAATTTATCAGAACAATTTGTACAAGCTGCAATATACAATAGATATGAATCTAAAGCTAGTCAGTCACTAAGAATCCTTAGTACATCTCTCTAAAGTAATATTAATGCCAGTGATCATGTCAGTGTCATCCGAATCATAAGTCATTAAGTCATTTTTCACGGTCGTCAAAATGTTCAGGCATGTTGTCAAGGTAACTGTGTACTTTGACAGTATTCCCTGATGTAAACTTAGGCTTTGGGTGACAATCACTGTATTAAAAATGCACAAGGCTGCACTTCAATGGCATATATCAATTTCAACAGTACTATTTCCATATTACTGTATGTGGGTCATTGATTGAAAGAGGCTGGACAGGATTTGTTTTTCACAGCTTTTACCAGCGCTACTTTATGAAAGGAAAAAGCCCAAAAAATACAGTAAGAAAAAGACAAGGGGCACAAAGCAAAAAAAAAACTAAATTAGAAAGAAACACAGGAAACACCCCTGCAGCACTGTTCTAGTGCTGTCTCTAGCCCACATATTCTCATCCACATCACACCAGATAGTTTCCCTTGCAATGCAACGTGGAAAGAATCTTTTGGAATGCCTTATCCATCCTCTACAGGCGTCTACTGTGATGTATCACAGGGCCTGGGCTGTACATGCTGCATCCATTGCAGCCAGCAGGGTCATTTGTGTGTGTGGCTGACGATCGTGCACCTTCCACCTCCATGCTGAAAAGAACTTCTCAATTGGGTTAAGGAATGGTGAATAAGGTGGGAAGAATTCTCTGAGCATCCTTGGGTGGGTTTGATGTTTGATCAATGGCAACTCACATTATCACAAATGACCACATACTTTGGCAAATCCTCTGTAAACAGACCCCTCTCATCATCAGGGACGAAAGCCCTGTAGAGAGTCTCTAAAAAGTTGTGTAGATGCTGGGTGTTGTATGGCCCTATAAGGGGGATATGGGTTAGGACACCATGCTCCGAAATAGCAGCACAGATGGTGATATTTCCTCCCCGTTGGCCTGGCAAAGCCACAGTAGCTCTGTGACCGATGATATTCTGACCCTATCTTCTGCATTTGGTAAGGTTGAAGCCAGCCTCATCCACATATACAAAGTTGTGAGAGGGTTCACTTGATTCCAAGTCTAATATACGCTATATCCCAGAACACACGGTTGAATTTGTTTTGAAAAGGAAGAGTGACATAAAATATACATATACTGCATGTTCCTTCCACAGCAATGGAAATGTGTGCAGTTTATGCTTACTGTACAATGTATCACTATAAAATGTTGCTGTAAACTAGTTACATAGATATATGAAAAATGAAAAATGCAGTGATGCATTGCACAATTTCACATAGACAAAAACTATGTGAACGCACATTTTACTGTAAAAGAAACAGGTGGATGCATGTAAGGTGCATTATGTATCTGTATGGAGTATATTTCTGTATGCTGTGAAATACAAGTGGACTACTGTAATATGAAGCATTGTAGGAAGTATTCAGTTTACTGCTTCTATACAGTTACAGTGCACTGTACATTGGTGGACGTACCTGTTCTCTCTTTGAAACGTTTGAACTATTGAGGACACGGTTGATCTCCCTTTGACCCGCCTCAGCCATTGTAAGGCCATGATTGACAACATGGTCTACAATGGTGGCCCTTGTGTCATCAGCTATGCGCCTATGTCCTCTTCGGCCTCGTCCTCTGTTTTGCTTCCTTGCTCTTCTTCTTCCTCCTCTTGGCTGTTGACCCTGTTCGTTTCCTGGTCCATCCATTATTGGAAAATTGCAACTCAGTGTTGTGGTCTGTCTATATATGCTTGCCAATTGATTGTTCATGAGATGCACTTTTTAGCAATTTAGACAATCGGTTGATTATTGATTGAACTAACACTTCACATTCCTTCATGAGTGAAGGTCAGTTTCACCCGACGATTCATCAATTCACGTTTTTGTACAAAATATATACAATAGAAATATATAAAACTATGCTTGACAGTTTATGACAAATAGTTCAAAAATTTTTCATGTAATGGTTTATACAAGGAACTAATGCCTAGATGTTTTGAGGGGTAAGACTATTATACTACAGAGAACCATCTACTATATTTTAACATGACATGATGAATTGAAAATGTGCAAAAAAGCTGACACTTGTAAATTATCAATTGCAATATGTCCAAGAGCAATTGCAATTTGTACAAAGGAATAAGAAATTGCTTTAATGATGTGCACAAGTGACTAGATGATTTGGAATTTGTACAAGTAGTATCAAGAACTGCACTTTTGACTGCGTTTTTTTCGTAGTTTCACTTCCCCTCGTTCACTTCCCCTCAGCACTTCATATTTCGTAACAGCAGGTGGGGCATCTGCGGGGGTTTGAAATGGAACGCACATGCCCTTCTTTACTTTCAACCCAAACTATACAAATCAACCCCCAGTTGTAAGCTTAGTGCTGCTGCTTCAAGTGGGTTTTATTTTCCATTAATTGTGACGTTCTATCCCCGTTTTATTATGTCATGCACCTTCAATGATATTATCCTACAGCGTTGGAGAAGCACTTGGTTGTAACATTCAGGTTTTCAGTTTTTCTGGAGCTACAGCAGCTTTCACACCTCAGCAAAGCTCTCAGGGAAAAGCAGAAAAACCTGTCCAGTTGGCTGTGAAAGTGTGAGAAATGGCCTAACATGAACTTTAGTGGGTTAGGATATATCAACACGGACGTATGATAGGATTAGAACATGTCTTTGGCTTAGTTACAGTTTTTAATATAGATAGATAGATAGATAGATAGATAGATAGATAGATAGATAGATAGATAGATAGATAGATAGATAGATAGATAGATAGATAGATAGATAGATAGATAGATGATGGACAGGTAGATACAGTCAATAGATGGATGGATAGATGGATGGATAGATAAATAGATAGATAGATAGATAGATAGATAGATAGATAGATAGATAGATAGATAGATAGATAGATAGATAGATAGATAGATAGATAGATAGATAGATAGATAGATAGATAGATGATGGATAGGTAGATACAGTCGATAGATAGATAGATAGATAGATAGATAGATAGATAGATAGATAGATAGATAGATAGATAGACAGATAGATAGATAGATAGATAGATAGATAGATAGATAGATAGACAAGCCTTGACCTACTTTTTACTCTGTGAAGTATCTCTAAAATAAACTGACCTATATGTTTTTTTCCCAGAGTCCCAAAAGTCACAAGACACCATTACAAATTCTTGTAATCAAATATAAATGACTTGTGACTTAACTTCATTCATCTGATTTTTAAATCTGCCTTCTTTGGAACTTAAGAGGCCCGTGAAAATTCAATGTCACACTTGGGACTTGTCACCGGCGGGATACAAGGGTTAGAGGTCGGTCAGCGGTCAGCCTTCCAAACCGTGTTTTGACCTTCTCCGGGGAGGACGAGTGGCCTGGGAGGCTTTGTCCTTTTAGATATGCACGACGGGAGACTGGGGGAAATGGCTGTTCATTAGCAGCGTGGACAATAAAGCCTTTCTCTTTCACAGCTTGTAGAGGAATGTGTTGTATCTGTCTGGGTAGAAACACCCCAGGGCGACCTCCCATTGAGACATGTAGGTACACACACACACACACACACACACACACACACACACACACACACACACACACACACACACACACACACATGGGCAGAGAATAAACAGATTAAAATGTGTGAGATGCACACACATATATACATGCATACACTGCATAAATTAAACAAAAACATATATTAATATAATATATAATCTGATGACCCAACTCTGTGTCATGAGCTCTGAGTTATTTTGAATCAGGAAACAGGAAATGGGTGTGTTAGTCAAGTGTTGAGAGCAAAATCATCAGCGTGTCACTGGATGATGATTTTTTCTATTATTATATGCACTTATATATAACACTTTAGTATAGTCCACACTAAGACTCCCTGTTTCAGATTAGTTTTAACCAGTAGTAGAGGTGGTGTTTAGATCCATTTCCTGGGCAATGTACCAATATTTTATCGATATTGTGAGACTAAATATCAGTATATCAGGTTTTGGATATGGTAATATGGTAATATACGTCTTTCACGTTATTACAGCTGTCAGATGAACACATAAAAAGTATATTTCTCCATGAAATTGAGAAAAGTAAAAAGTTGAGCTAAATAGAAATAAGAAACGTAAAAGACGTGAGATTATAACTTTATTTAAACTGCCTGCACTAAAAAAAGGGAGGATTTCATGATATTGCATGTATATTTACTTTTGTTAAAAGTGCAATATATGCATTATAATCATACAGTCAGGTTAAGTCTACTGAATGAGTAAGCTTATTCTTTCACCGTGCAGTCTTCTACACAAGACAACTTCATTGCACGTAAAACAGTTAGTTAGCCAAAAAAGAGCATCTTTGTTCAATTAAGTAATTATAATTTCAACATGACACTGAAATATGTTCCAATCGCTGTTGCAATATCTAGTTGTTAGTGCCTTCTTCATCACTCATGCTGTTAAAGTGTTAGCCTGGAGCTCCAAGATCAGTGATCCACAAAGAACAGTAGAGTCATTTTTGGTGTCATTGTGACTGAAAAGCTCATTTGGCAAATGTGCTTATCCTCCTTTAACTTAGTTTATTTCTCAAATGCAACTCGTTAAGTCACAGCACCAGCAGGCATCTCTGCCTGATAGCATCATTCTCTGACATGAAGGCGATTTCACAACGTCCAACTGTTTGCTCTTTATCTTTCTATCCGTCTGTCAACTTGACTCTCTCACTGCCAAAACAAAGCAGTCCCTGCTGGGCTTTCTATATGTGTGTTTGAATCGAGCTAGCTAATTAATGGTGCATGTTTTTAGGAACAAGAGAGGTGAATGTATAGTCGGCCAGGCAGATGAACTTGTCGAGGGTTAACACATGTCAAAGTGCAGTGGAAGTGACACAGTGTTTATTGCTTTGCCCCTCACTCACTTTAGAGGGGGGTGGATTGAGTGTCGCTTGACAAAGGGCCTTTTTCCTCCCAATTCTCTAAGGTTCTCTCAGACGTTTAGCCTTTCTCTGAATTGAGACTTAGAAACGCCCTTCTGTGTTTAAGTCTAAAGTTACCCACACAGGCTCCGGATGTAGTAACACTTTTTCTGTAGCAGATGCAACTTTTACTCTTTGTCTTTGCAAAAAGTGCAAAAAAACATCTTTTTTTGAACATGTATCCAAGACTCAGTCACAGAGTTGCAACACTTTGACCCTCATAGAAACATCCCCCCTCCAAAATGTCAACTTTGACTTTCGTTCTTACCAACTTTTCCACATTAAACTTTACTGAGTCTTCACCAAATCTCATTTCATCGTTCAGGGTCCCTAAACAGTCTGTCTAAGAAAGAGAGGGGGAAATGGTGTTCTCCTTCCCTTCTCTGTCAGATTAAGGTTTCCTAAATGAGAACAAATCACACCTCCTCGTCTCTGTTTTAATTTCCCAGCAGGATTGTGCTTTGTATCTGCACGGCCGAGGTTGAAGGATGAGGATATTCATTCTTTGGCTGCTTGGCCCAATTTCTTTTTTGGGGGGAGAGGAGTTTATGTGGCTCTGTATGTGTGTGTGTGTGTGTGTGTGTGTGTGTGTGTGTGTGGGTGGGTGTGTGATCTTACTCATCCTAATAATAAAACATTTTACACATTTTTAGGAAGTGTACTGTATATACTGGGGTAATAATAATGTATAATTTAATCAAGGTTTGGATGTTTCTGTTTATTGCTTCTGATAAACAGCCATGGCCATAAATGTAATGTGTGTGTGTGGGTGGATCGGTGGCAAGTGTAAAACTGATTATTTCTGAGTATGAATGTGTGTTGTGAGTGTGTATGTGTATAAGAAAATGGCATTTAATGAGTGGTCATAGCTCTAATGAGTAGTTCTGCAAACATGAATGAGTTTGTGTTTGCTGCTGTATGTATATCTTTGTGAGGACCATTATTTTGACCATTATAGGACATTTTTGGTCCTCCCTTAATCTAAGGGCTATTTTATTGTTAAGACTTGGTATTAGGGTTAGACTTGGGTTTAGGTTAAGCTTTGGGGTAAGAACTGGTGAGGACCAATTCTAGCTTTCTTACTTGACACAAGCCAACCTCTTAAAATGACGGTTATATCTAACTAGTTTGCAAAAGCAAATGGAAACGAAATGATGCTCTGACCATGTTTTATCGACATAAGAAATGTTAATTAACGAAAATGACAAGCCAACATGTTGCTACATCAGTAATTGTTAACACTGGCGACATATTTCATTTGTGTTTATATTCGCTTCTGCAATACAACGCTCTGACAATAAAAACACTTTTTTTTTGGTTTTGTTAAGGTACTCAGCACTTGGTTAAGGAAAGTCTTGGTTAAATATTGCAGCAGTGAATTAAAGCACAAGATACAATGTGTTTTGCATTATTAACATTTCACTTAAATCCACGACTTCAACGCACAGGACACAGGATGCTAACCCTGTTCTCCAGTGATAAAGTCCACAACAAAAGTAGCTTGTGAACATAATCAAGGCAAGCAGCTGGGATGTAATCACATCATAATTGCGAAAATAAATGAGCATTAAATAAACCTAATTTTGAGGAGACTGAGTTGCACAGCCCAGAAAGTATTGCTCGTTAGCAATCATTGTGTAAATAAGAAGCCTGCCAGTTTCTCCAAGCATTTGCATGATTCAGCACATATTCGTTTCCTGTAATCATGGAGCCAAGGGACACGCCAAGAGGAACGTTTAAAGCAAATTTCTACAGAACTTCAAGGTGAATTTCACCCTCATTCACAACATGACCTCTCCCTATTGTGTCAATCACATACTGCCTGCTATCCCATGATGCTTTGCGAAGCAGTTAAATTGTAACCCATAGAAAATGAATAGGGGCTGCGCCACAAACCATGGCACAATGTTGGCATAGAAGTACAAACTTGAATACAAGTGAGTAGTTAACATATATATACATGTGTGCATGCATGCGTGCGTGTGAATGAGTTGAGAAACAGGAAGGGATGGACTGGTGTGTGTGTTTGATGGCAGGTGGCGACGTAGTGTGTGTTCTGCTCACACTTTTGGATGCAGCACACACACACGTGCCATCTGTAGCCTCCCAGCAGAGCTCAGAAATGACTGGTCATACTGAGTTTAGTGGCACTAAAACACAAAAAACACTCATGTATTACAAATTTCACATAGTCCCCACATGGCAGCCTACAGCTTCTCCTGTGTGTGTTGGGGCCAAATTCCGGACTCGCAGGCTCATGGACTTTGGTCCGTTAAAAAGTCTCAGTAATGTTTCAAAAAGTGAAGCTAGAATCTGAGATGATGTGGACAGGTAAGAAAACGTGTACTGTGTTACTTCACATAGTCTGGTTGAAATTAAGCTTGAATAGCACCTGTACATGATTGATTATGAAGCGTTTGTGTGATCTTAACATAAATTCCAGATGAAATGTGTTTCAGCATGCACTGTTCAAACTACTGTACGTGCTGTTTTTTTGGTGTGAAGGGTCTGTCAGGGATCAGAAATGACAACATGGCCACATTCTAAGACAGCAAGCAGACCTGGAGCTATTTAAAGAATTCACAGTTAACTTCAGGTTTAGGTGTTGGACCTTCCGAATCAAACATCCTCAAGTCTACACACACAAGCCTCAATGCACAAGGATGGCAACTTCATCATTCTGCATTTTTAAAAAGGTGCATTATTCCCTCCTTCTAAGATGGGGGAGGAGTGGAGCATACCAAGAGGTTTTTTAACACAAATTGATTCAATTTTAACTCCTGATAATTTGGTTTGGGCGTATCAAACGTGGTATGTGTCCTTTTAAAGCCACATGGTGTACAGAGAAGTGCAAGGTCTTTGGAGGAATCGTTTAATGTCTGGAGAGGAAGTTGGAGAGCAGACAGTGTTTGTACAGACCGATTCAGGTGAAGGGAAAGAGATGCGAATGGAAGAAATGAAAGAGAGAGAGAGGTGTGACGCTGCTCTGGAGAAACACTGAGTCATTCCCAGCTGTAGCTTTGCTTTGCAGGAGGTAAATGTAACGACTGCTCAAACTTGGCTCTTTAAATGCTCCCCTGATACCTTCCAGATGTGTGTTAAGAAGTTAGCCGCACACACTACATAACACAACACAACACAACACAACACGACAGGCACATTAATGAAGTATATGAACGAGCAGGGTAAGATCAGTACTCCAGTAGCTTTGGAAGGAGGTGGGAAGGAACACTGGGTTGTGTGAAAATTCCCCTTCTCTGTCTGGCTCTGATTTATTTAAAGAGATAATCTTCCACGTCCCCATTTGTGTTCTACATGCTAACATTGTCAGTACCAGGTGGTCACTGCTTTGGTCAGTTTCTTTTGCACTTACTGACTCTTTGAGGTATTTTTATTTCCCTTTGATTCATTGCTGTAGGTGTTACAATTCTCAGTTTTTCGAATCAGCCGTTGTGGAAATTGCTGCTAATGCTAACTCGTGATTTTCAATTATTGTTATATTGACTCACTCTCAAGTCAAGATTCTAGCTCACTGGTTCTGGAGCTTTCTACTGCATCGTCTTCGTCACAATATGTTTCATCTTTCTTTTTTGATATGGAACAGTGTGACATTAGCATCTTTAAAGGTCACATGGCATGAAAATTTCACTTGATGAGGTTTTTTTAACATTAATATGAGTTCATATGAATAGAAAAAGCTTCAATAGAATAAGGTAATTGATTTGGTGGTATAGATATACCCAAGCCAGACATTTTCTTCCAGATTTCTAGTTTAGCCAACACCTCTTCAAGATACCACAATGATTTTCTACATCTCCTGACCTTCTCTTGCACTTCCTGTTCCTGGTGATATTACATTGACATTTGGCCCACTTGCACTTACTTTTGTGTACATGACTGTGGGTAAGAGTGCCGGTTAATAGCATTAAATATAAATTTAAATATCTGCTGTTGGGCCCCCACATAGAATGGCGATTGTTTTGCCCTTGAGCAAGGCATTTGTCACAGACAGCTGCATTTGGAGGGCATGACTAGCCAGACTGAGAGATTCTCCCTCAACCAGAGTGTGAGGAGACAGAGCCACTTCATTAAAAGGCCTGTCTCGGTAAACACCTACTGCCTCCAGGACTGACTGACTGACTGAGTGAAGCCATCTGCATGCAAGACACACACATATACACACACACACACACACACCATGTCTCTCTGGCTATGGCTCTTATTTTATGAGCCTCTGTAAGACACGGCAGGAGGGGGAGGGGGAGCAAGATGCCATGAATAAAAATGTCATCCAATAAACATCACCGTCGGCTCTATAAGACTTTACAAGTGAGCACATAAGTCCATTTCTCACCGGGCATGTAAAGCTTTCCGTGAACACATGGAGAATAAGACTGACAGACAGAGAGCAAAAGAGTCCAAGATGGAGAGAGAAAGAACAGATTTTGTACACCTCCAGCTCAAATACTGCAATATAAACATCAGAAACATTGTTTATGCTCTGAGCCGTCAGCGCCTCGGATGCATTATGTTGCCTCAGAATTACTGTATGTTATGCAGTGTGGAAATATAAAAATAAAATGGTTTTTGTTATGTTCATTGTGTTTATTAATCTCATTTGATATAAATGATTACGGATGATGTAGCTGCAGTAGTAATATTACATGGACATGTGAAATGGGTCTTCATATGTATAGGTCTGCGTTTGCAGCTGCTGTTGGATTTGTATTGATTACCTTTACAGTTTTAATTGTGTGTTTGCTAGCTGCAGCTTCCCCTGTAGGATGCCGTGCATTGATCTGGTCTCTCTCAAACGATAATATCTTTTGCCGAGTTTCTGCTGAAAAATCAAAAGTTAACCATCTTCACAAACACCACGTCACAGCAATGTCCCTGCTCAGATTCATGCCGAGGACCGTCGTTGCATGTCCCTTGTCTCTACTTCCTGTCTGCGTTTTCACTGTAAGAAATACAAAATATTTTTTTAAAGCTATTTTTTCCATTTAGACTTTAAGCTTGTGGGGATAACCCCTATTGTAAATGTAGCCTATACTTCAACGATTTCAAAACGCATCCAAAGACTTGTGACACCTCCGACACCATCCACCTCCTTACAAACCTTAAAGTTCAACTTCAAGTTCAAGAATCATTGATTGACATGAAATTAAAGAAATAATCACATATTTGAGCCATACAGTAGCTCTGTCCGTCTATCTGTTCTCCATGTGTCCAGCGCTTTAGACACACCATTTAACCAAGATGTCTGTGAGCGATTCGAGAGAGAGAAAAACAAATTTCACACGTCCAGCTCATGAAGGGTCTCTTTGAAAACCTCCACCTAACAAGCTGTCTGTCTGCATGCTAACACCGTTAGCCAGGAGGACCAATCAGCAGTCAACAGAGGAATTCCTTGAGCCTGAGACAAGCTGACTGTCTGAACTTAAGTCCAAACCTGCTGAGGAAGTTTCTTACCATGTGGGAATACAATGACTATTTTTTTAATAATAATTTCCATATGTCTGGCATTTTCAGGTGGCTTGTTGTTTTTAAGAATCAGAATTTTTTTTTCTTGTACTCCACTGTAGCATTAATTCCCATATTTTCATCGTTTTTCTGTGAAGCAATTTGAATTGCCTTGTTGCTGAAATATATATATTAAAATAAAGGTGCCTTGACTTGCCTTGCCACATGTATGTGGAATTTGCCTTGGTGAATGGTGCATACATAAAACAAATATTCTGAACATAGTCATACTGAGAAATCCAGAGAGAGCTGTGTGGAGCTGATAGTTTATCAATGTTGAAAGCTTTATTGCAGAATAAATAATTTATTAGTAATGAATGTCCATTACATTCAAGCCATAGCAATACAAATTGCTACAAAGCTAATTAATAAGCTAATTATGTATATACACATAATAACTGTTGCATAATAAAAAAGGGGCAGATGTAGTCCAAGATGAAGGTTAGTGCAAGTGTAGTGACTAGGGGTGGGGGGGTCCAGGGCCTTGTTGGTGAGGCTGACTGCAGACTATTGCTGTAGGGAAGGGTCTCATTAGAAATGCATTCCACACATTCCTATATTAGAGCTTTTACTGCTGATCAGCAAGCTGCCATGCCAAAGGAATATTTTGATACTCTACCCAGCTTCCTTAAAGGAAAACTCTCTATTTTCTTGTCGGAGAGGTTAGAGGTCAGCTCTAACACAGAGACCCCAAAGCTGGTATGGATTTTCTGTCTTGCTCAAGGACAGCAGAGCTGATGTGGACACACTGTTTTCAGCTTTTATATACTCGCCAGCTGACTACAACAGGAAGAAGCTTATTATATCACATCAAATGTTATGTGTTATGTTTCACTTGTATAGCACTTATTGAAACAGTCACAAATGGCTTTCGGACAGTATGGTAATAATAAAAAACAAATGTGTAAACAAGGAGAATGTCGGATATGAAAATCATGGTAAAAAAATGCAAGCAAAACACTTAGCAACAGAGTGAAGACTGTAAAAAAACTGAATGCTGATTTATATGTTCTGCACAAGATGTACCAGTCTCAAAGGTCCCATGGCGTAAAAATGTCCCTTTATGAGGTTTTTTTACACTATTAGAGGACCACTAAGGTCTATATAAAAGAGACTTCAGATACAGTATTAGGGACCACTAAGGTCTATTTAAAGACTTCAGATACTGATGAGCAGCATGGATGATCTGTTGGGAATCTTTGCAGTCTGATTTTAACCGTCCTGATGATATCAAACATGTCTCGTACTATGTGTGACCTGGTATGCAAAGTCCTAAACACATTCTGTAGTGTGTAGGAAAAGCTGTAAGTATACAGGGAAGTGAATTTCCCAGACAACAGTGATGTTACAGAAGTCAGCGTGACATTATCATGACTGAAAAAGTCTGTGCCTAAAATCTCAATGTTTCTTTTTTATTCTGTGGCTAAAACACATTTTTTCGGAAATACCCATTTAGGATACCATATCAGCTGCTACTTTAGTAATTTCCTACATTTCCCAGATTATCTTTCAACAACCCGTAAAGATGGACCCTGAACATGTCATCAGAATACAGCATAGAAAATTTGATTAGAAATATAGGAAATATTGGAGAGGATAGCACAACACTATGTTATTCTGCTAAAAAACCACATCACATTCATTTTTAGTTTCACTAGTTTTTATTTTTAACAAATTGTCTGAATACAATACATATTTTCTATATTTTCCACTTTTTTAAAACCAATTGCAGTGCTGGTTCAGAATTTTGGACACCAATCCCTAAATCTGATTTCTTTCTTCTTCTTCTTTTTTCTCAACACATAGACATAGAGACGGGCTGTCCAATTTATTCAACCTAATCGTGATGAAATGATTTTGGCTCCTGAAGATCACAAAAACGATTAGTTGCACGTTGTGCATGTGAACTCTTCCTTGGTCTTGTGTTCTGAATTAAAAAAAAAAAGTTCAAACAGGAAAAGTATGAATGGAGATTTCATAGTTCAAAGTATGTTCTCTGTTGGTTTGTTGACCTCTTTCACTGTTTTTTTAAGTTCAATAAATCTTCATTAACATCTTTTCAAAAGTTAAATAATCCGGATTTCAATATTGACCAAGATAATCTGGATTTTTTTCCATAATCTAGCAGCCCTAGCATGCAAAAGATTATGCACATCAGGTCATTTTTCCCTTCAGATGTACACTAGTGGATATATGGAACCAAATATGTGGTTGGATATCTTACTTGTGGGAAAAGAAATATTTTCTCAGAATTTGCACACAAACTTACACACATGTTCCCTACACTCTGATCTATAGATCTTGTTCTATCCGATTAAATGTACCTCAGATAATATGACTTTAGATATTGATCTTTTCACCGTGCAAGAGAAGGTCAATGAGCAGATGTTGCCTTTGAATAATTCACTGTACAGCTGCTATATCTGAGAATCTTCTTCACTGTGGAATGCTCAGATTTGCTGCTGCAACGTGGAAGTCTTCCATCGTTCACTCGAGACAGCTGTCTGGATTTAGAGTCCCACAGCAGCATATGAGGACGAGAAGACAAAACACTGCAAACAAAGCCGGTCAGCTGACCGGATTGGTATTTGGAGAAACGCCTCAAATCAGTCGAAATCCGGAAGCACTCATTGTCCAAAACATGTCTGAAAGAAAAAGATAAAATATAGTTTGTTGTGGTTTCACAGTTTGGGTGTGTCTACTATCCCTCTATTGGCGTTATGTCCCAGAATAGATATAAACAGTTATTGTATGTTATTAGCGTTCAAGAATTCAAAGTAATCAATACTGATGCAGTAGCAGCCCAAGTATCCTATCTCTGATCTTCTTGTATGGGTCGAGCTCCAAAATGTTTGATTTTACACTTCCCATAATGCAACTTGATAATGCCTTGCGTTAGACCCTCTGTCTCCAGCCTGTAACACCGGCTTTCTGGCTTTCTGCTGACCCTTTCTTTTGTGAAATCAGGGGAATGACTCAATAAAATGCAGAGTTTTTGGACGTATAAATTAGGCTTCGACGCAACAATTACTCACACATATGTTCAACAGCTGTGTGCATTCTTGCAAAGACGCATAAAAAAAACTCTAGGAGGAAAACCAGTGCCCAATAATCCGTAACATTGATGTTAAAAACAGAGCTAATGGGCACTTGGGTAGCTCACCTGGTAAAACATAGAGGTTTGCTTCTCGATGCAGCAGCCGCCGGTTCGACTCCGACTTGCGGCCCTTTGTTGCACATCATTCCCCTTCTCTTTCCCCATTCATGTCTTCAGCTGTTCTATAAATAAAGGCCTAAAATGCCAAAAAAAATCATCCAAAGGTGAGCCCATCTTATTTATCACTTTGTTTTTTTCAACAACCTAAACTTCTATCTCCTCTCTCCTCTTTTAGGTACGACTACGTGGAGGTTTACAACGGAGGGGACCAGAATTTTCCCATGCTGGGAAAGTTTTGCGGGAAGATCGCACCGTCTCCGATCATCTCCAGCGGCAGCCAGCTCCTCATCAAGTTTGTCTCTGACTACGAAACACACGGGGCGGGATTCTCTGTGCGCTACGAGGTCTTCAAGACAGGTGTGTGGTCTGTGGTTTCGTGATGTCACTGCTCAGTGTCCTTGTTTGTCGCTGCTTGTATTAGACAGCAGCATTAGCTGAAAAGCCTAAGCTTGAACAGCAGTTACTCTGCTGTTTTCTACACACTCCGCTGAATGGGATGAATCGCCTCATGGGAAGCAGCCAATTTAAATTCAATTGTAGTGTAGCCAGGTTTCTACAGGTTTTTTCTGTAGCTTTTGGATCAATGGCATGCATCAACTTTCTACAATGAAAAATGATCAGCAGTAAATACCTTTTTTTAAAGACATTTTACCTATTTTAGGAGGCCGGTAACAAATCAAATTGACTAAAGTTTGAATAATGCTGTCTTCTTAAAGGGAAATCGGGTGACATACAACCTGGTTTTCATCACTAAAAAGATGTCTGACGGGTAAGATGATCATAAAATTATGTCTATAGATATATGGAATCTTACAGCGCTTTCACAACTGCCTTGTTAAAGTCGGTTGAATCGAACTAGAGTTGGTTTGCCCCGCTGGTGCGGTTCATTTGGGCAGGGGAGAACGCATGATTCACACTCGGGTGCTCACCAATAGTGGACCGAACAAACCTACCGAGACCTACTTGAAGAGGTGGTCTCGACTGACCTTTGTCGATCAAAGAAACAGCCAGATTCAGCAACTGTATCGCCTATTTCTCGCTTAAATGTTTTCAGGAACACTTTTGTAAAATTCGAGATCATATTTCGAACGAGCCGCCATCTGGTCACCATTAGGCTCGGTTGTGAAATCCGGGAGAAGCCAGACCCACGTGACGCGTTCGCCCAATCAGCTGCCGGTTGACGTCCCTGGTCCCTCCCTATTCCACTTTGTAGTCAAGATGGCGCCTGTTTGGTGCACTTAGTGTCCATTGTTCCACACTGAACATTTTAATTGTTTTTAGGGCGTTGTTCAGGTACTTTCCGTGATATTTTGCTTAATCTACACTGTATACTTAATACTAAGTGTTTGAAGTGTGCAGTAGGCGACACAGAGACACAGTCCTGGTTTGACCATGGAGACCATGCAAGAACTATGCACTGGTCAACACAGGATCTTCTTCCTGTATTTACTTTCTTGCTCCCGCCCCCAGACACATCCGACCAATAAGAGGAATGAACATTCCTGCATGATTTGTAATGACGCATTTTGGTACGCTTGGATTTTTCCAGGTGTGACATTTATATAGCGCTTTATCGTAGACACTCAAAGCACTTCGGGTGGGGGGGGGTGAACTACTCTTTAACACCACCAATTTGTAGCACCCCCCTGGGTGGTGCACAGCAGCCTTACGACATCGGACACTCATCACACATGAGTAGGTTTGGGCATCGAGAACCGATTCCAGTAGAATTGTTTCTTTATTGGAATCGTTTGGAATCGTTTAGAGGATTTGGTTTCAAATCCGGTCATCGCTTCCCAATTTAATATGCACAAGTTTTGGTTTCCGTAGCGGCCAGGCGCTTGTTGTGTTGCAGCCTTGGAGCGCAGTAAGCAGCGCTCTAGTGGGTCTAGTGGGTTGTTAAACAACCTGAGCTGAACCTCTGGTACACTGATCTCTAAGCCTGAATGCTAAATAAACTCAAAGGCCCAGAATGCCATTGGAGGAACAGAGAGTCCCATCAGGAGCAGGATGCAAGAAGGATGGACCTACATAAACACTGCCTGTCATGGAAGGAGCCTCGCTCCCATGTCCTACATTTGTATTTTCTCTTCTCTCTTGGGTCCACTTGAGTATGTGACAAACGGCGAGTCCCCTGTGACCACTTCAGTTTCCACCAATAGGGACGGGAGATAAATCAGATGAAAAGGGAACACGCAATACTGTGAGGATTCGTCTGCTTTTTTTAATTTGTTTGCACCCCTGAGACCAATAACCATTCACAGAATCACAGGATCCAGGAATAGGAATCCCCAGGTGGACTAATGTTGAAAGCATTGTAAGATGAAAAATGGATGGGCAAGTGCTTTTTATGTATTTAAATGAGCAGTAAGACAGTGATCTGAGTTGGGTTAGGGACCTAATTCACACTGGAGCTTCTTTAGGCTCTGCACAGCAGAACACATGTTCTCTAAACTACAGACTGATACACCTTTCAGATCTAAATCTCGTCTTTCAGCTCAGGGTGCAAAGTGGAGCCTTGACTGATAATGACACCGGGTTATTAGAAAGTCAGTGTGATAGAAAGCCGAAGTCACGCCCCTTCCGGTGGACCTCATGGGACCTTAATTCATAAAAAATAAATAAAACGGTAGTGAACGGGAGGAGCCCCCAAAAAAAAAGCTACAGACTCAGATATTGGCACATACTACAGAAAGCTCATTGTGGAACTGGCTCTAGTGGCTGGAATTCTGCACCAAGGCTGAATTTTGGGAAAGAGACCTCAGATACAGTATTAGGGGACCACTAAGGTCTATATAAAAGAGACTTCAGATACAGTATAAGGGGACCACTAAGGTCTATATAAAAGAGACTTCAGATACAGTATTAGGGGATCACTAAGGTCTATATAAAAGAGACTTCAGATACAGTATTAGGGACCACTAAGGTCTATATAAAAGAGACTTCAGATACAGTATTAGGGACCACTAAGGTCTATATAAAAGAGACTTCAGATACAGTATTAGGGGACCACTAAGGTCTATATAAAAGAGACTTCAGATACAGTACTAAGGGACCACTAAGGTCTATATAAAAGCATCCAAAGAGCACCATGTCATGGGACCTTTAAAAGTAGGTCACCTAGTATTATCAGCTCATGAAAAGAGCATTGGTCCTGAATTTTCTTCCAGCTGGGATTTTTAAAGATATAGCTTCCACATAGATGTGTGATGATTTGTTGTTGAGCTTTGATCACTGGTATAATGACAGATAATAATGCATATTAATGTCTGGGTCACCGTGCTCTTTCCTTTCAGAAAAGTTCCCACTTTATATCTTTTTATTATGAAACTGACATCTATGATGGTGGTGGAAGTTTGCAGAGTCTAATATGACAGGGATGAACCACCAGTTTAGACATGTACATGGAATTTAAAGGGTCAGTTCTTCCACCTCCAGTTCCTCTAGTGCTATCACACCAAGCAGGACAAATAAAACCAAAGTTATCTACAAAGATCGAGTCAAGTAAGAAAATGTTATTCCAATGTGAGTGAACCAACCCTCCTCCGTGATGTTTAAGGGTCAGAGTTCATGTTTGACTTTGGAAACAGCAGTTTAGAAAACAGTCTCACCCCAAGGTCCATGTAGTAGCCTTTGTGCACTGTTTGCTAGAGATTTAACTCAGCCCTCTACTGATGAGGATCATGTGTTATGCTCAGAAGCTACCACATGGACCTTGTGGTCCAACTGTTTGACCATTTGAAAGCTGAGAATTTGCTCTGAGTGGACCACTCTCTTGTTTCACTGTAGATCAGTTAGCGGATGAAAAAAATGAATGAGTTTGATTCCCTCATGTTGGCTCAGGTCTGCTGGTCTGAACCTGCAGGGTGCATGTCACATATCAGGTGTGTGTGTGTGTGTGTGTGGGGGGGGGGGGGTCTCCATGCTGCTACTACTGTCTCTCCTTGTGCTTGTCACAACTGTTTTCCTGTTGTTGTTGAGCACGTCTGGCCGTTGTCTGCTCTCTACTGTTTAGCTCCAGGACAGACACTTCAGTGCGTGTGTGTATGTGTGTGTGTGTGTGTGTTTATATATGTGCGTGCGTGCGTGCGTGCGTGCGTGCGTGCGTGTGTGCGTGCGTGCGCAGCAGACAGGTGCACTGGACCCCAGGCTCATTTAGCTAATAGGCTGTTTGTCCTTGGAGGCAGCAGGGGTGACCCGCAGATGAGATGGATGCTCTGGCACAGAAGAGGGGCTTCAAAACTAGGACAGCCAGTGTGTGTGTGTGTGTGTGTGGGGGAGTGTTGGCCTCAATATGGGTCCTCTACCCTCTAACAAGTTAAAAACAGCACTTGTACTCACTCAGGTAATCCCCTTGCTATGTTGCTGCCTTCCTTCTCGCCACATTTAAAAGCCATTAGAGTCGGAGCAGCGTATTGAAAGCTGCTGCTTTACTCTGATCAGGCTTCTCTTTGTCTCTCTCTCTGCCTGCTGTTGTCCTCTGCTCTCACAATATGTTTTAACATCTACAATAGTGAAATATAGTAATCTTGAAAGTATCAGAGGATCTCATTTGGATAATATATATATATAAAAAAAGAATCCTAAATCCTAAAAGTCTTGTTACAATCAAGAATGCTCATGTCCATTTTATAGATTTTTGCTATGGAACATGGCTTAAAAACAAACATGGTTTGACTTTTCCAAAAAGAGACCAAGGCATTCCTGTGTGACCAACTCAAAGTGCAACTGGTTCTGTCTGACAGGGCCATGGCAACAACAATGCTGCCTTGTGATATGACTCATGGATAAGGCAAATACCAGATCCAGAGTGAAGGAACAAAAATCGTTGCATTATGAAACAAAATCATTCAGCTCCAGGCACAAACATTCACAAGCACTCATTGGCCATATATATATATATATATATATATATATTATCGAAATGAGATCCTCTGATCTCATTTGATTGTTTTTGTTCATTGTTCATATGTCATTTATAAGTTTGCATATAACAAAACAAAACACTTAATATAATAAAAGTAAAGTAATTATGATCTTGAGGGGGGGGGACATGACTTGTATCAATAAAGAAACAAAAAGCAATCAGGCAATTTGTAACACAGTCACCAACATTTCAACAGTGGTTTCTTGTATTTGATTTTTTTTTAGTTAATATAGCCTATAAATGGTCATACGTACATTACAGCAAATACATATTATATTAAATTGCAGAGGATAGACTCAATAAAATTAAATATATAACTTAACTCCATTCTAACATGGAAGACAGAGACACAACTTTCACAGAGACACAGTTGTCATACTCTGTAACCATGTGTGGTCGGTACCATCGACTGTCGGGGGGGGCCCTCTGCCTTCATTCTGGCCGATCTGACATGCTCGGGTCAGAAGGCGGGCACTGCCAGGTGTCAGACTCAAATAACCAATCTGATTGGTGGAGAGCTAACCCGAAATGAGGAGCGGGATGAGCGTGACTAGAGTCTCTTAAAATCTGCACGGTCGATTTCTCCTTAAAAGGTTTTCAGGAAAACGTTTCGTGAATTATTTTAGTAAAATATGAGATTATATTCTGAACAAGCCGCCATGACAGTCTGGGTTCGAATTTCCGGAGAAACCAGACCCACGTGACGCGTTCGTCCAATCAGCTGCCGGTTTTCATTTTTGGGCGACAAAACAAATTAGCGCCGCCTGCTGTTATGGAGACGTATTGCGTCTCATCGCTTTGGTGTGTTGAGAGGAACTTTTTGGACCAACTCGGGGAGACTGATCAGTCCGACTGCCTTTCCTGTCGAGGGTCGGCCGTCCGGTCGTAGCTGAGGAGTTAGAGTCAGACACACAATGGAAGATGTTTTTAAGGCTTGTTCTGACTTTAGAGGCAATATCATAAAGTCTTGTTTTTACCTCTCCTCCCTTGTTTTGGTCTCTCTCCTCGTCGTCTGTCATTATGATGACAAAACCCCAGAACACAGCCACAAAAAGCTGTAGCCCTCGCTCAGATGACAAGTTGTATTTGGCCTTATAGATTGTGCAATAGTGAGTAGATCTTTGGACTAATTTGCGTCGGGCTGTAAAGCTCTGGCACAACCGCCTCTCATAACCATAACCATAACTCCACCCTCTGCTAACCACAGAACATTTATAGATGATAGCCACGTGAGCTCTCTTCAGCGTCCTGGAACTATATTTGCACCAACTCTATCGTTTTATTGCAGGTTTTTAAACCAAAAACACATGTCTCAGTGGTGAAGTTGAAAAGAGGGGGGGGATTGACAGAGAATGAGAGATGAGAGCCATGTAACATGCTGTTTGAGTAAAGTATACATTGCGATAGTGATGTGACATAATAACAGATACGCTCGAGCACACAATAGGGTGTGTATGCGCTGTCTTTGAACACTTTTAAATATGCGAACACAGTCACATATTGGCTCGCTTGATGATTTTTGAGGGGCAACTTTGTCATTTTGGGACATTTAAACAGAGAGAATTTTTTTTTTTTGGGCTTTGTTTGTAGCTTCTTTTTATTTTTTTGCCATTCATTTATATAGCACTTTGCAGCAACCAGAGGTATCCAAAGTGCTTCACATCAAAAAGTAAGAATAACACAACATATCGTGCTATAAAAAGAATGAAATGTAGAAAACCATAAAATCAGAAAAGGTTACATAGAAACAGGAGAGAGAAATTGTCGCACAATAGGTATAAGAAGCCATTCTAAACAGATATGGTTTGAGTTTGGACCTAAAAAGAGGTACCTCTGTAATCGTTCAAATATCAGGGGGTAACTTGTTCCAGAGTCTCGGGGAAGCAACTGCAAAAGCCTGATCACCCCATTTTGTGTCATTGACGTGGGTGTTTCAAAAGGGTTGGGAACAAAAAAATGAATTAATAAACTAACAAATGGGGGCAATAGGGCAGCAACTCCCATGTTCTGCTAGTTTAAATTGCTGTTTTTGTCAAAGGAGTCTTGTGGTTTCAGTACTCCATCGCAAAGGGCTGTTTGAGGGCAAGGTACATAGTTGAAAATATACAACATCTAAATATAGCATCCACTTAAACTGCTGCCCCCCCGTCCACAGCAGGACATTGCTTAGCTTCTGTGTCGGTACTCCTGCCTGCTTCTCCAAAAATGGGGGCGTGTCAACCCCCATCTACTGTAGCTAACACACTGACTATGGAGAAGTAGCTCATAAAATAAAATAAAAGGTGTTGTATTAGTTTTTTTATTTATTTTCCAGACATTTTATGACCTTTCAAGGATATTTCTGCCCTGAAATCCCATTACTGTCATTTCTGACCTTGATAGAAATATAGCAGCAGAGATCTCTCACAAGGGTTAGATTTACTCAACCCATCTGCACATTTGACACACACACACACTTACACACGCAAACACTGGAAAGTGTGCCAGCTGAGCAGGATGGAAGCCTGCCTCATCCCTTACACGTCATTCATCATGTCGCCCTTTTAATGACACCACCTGTGTCAACAGCAAGGGCTCCAGTGGAGTGTGTGTGTCTGTATGAGGATTCATGTTTACAGGCATGCTCAGCAAACATGCAGGTCACATCTGGCCTGGCAACATAAGAACCCCCAACACACACCCACACCCACACACACACCCCTCGTGCCTCTAAGGGACGCTTGACCCTCGTCCAGGCCTCGTGTCGTCTTTCACCCACAGAGATCAAGTCACCGTCTTGCAACCTCGCTGTTGTCACTTTACGACAAGGGAGGCGTGACCTGCCAGCCGCCAGTTGACGGATGCGAGCCGACGCAGAGATTTTCCACGAGCGGTATCAGCAGTGTGGATGTGAGTGAAGAGAAAACAGATTGTGTACAAAAAACAGCTGCTGTGTTCCCCCGTCGCATCAAGACACCCTTATGTCATATGTTACCGCTTAGTGGATTTGTATTTTAGTTATGTGTTGAAAAGCCTTTATTTCATTATCCTACAGTCCAGAGGAGCATGTGATGCTTACCAGGAATTATGTGCGTGGGTAGAACTCTGTTTTGTGCTGTATTAGTGAAACAAATCATTGCACAATGCTTTCTGTGCCTGTCTGTAACATCATGAGCAAAGTCCCAACAGTATACACTCTTAGCATCACAAGCTACATGGCACCCTTGCAAACATGCATGCTTTATACAGTAAAATGTTGCCGATTTATGCATGGAAATAAATAGAAATGTGGCTCTAAAACAAAAAGATCAACACGTTGACTTATTTTAATGTCACATACACCATGTTGCAAATGCATTGAAAGTAAACAGAGCAAAGAAAATAGAAGTGAAGACAAGAAGTAGAGCTGGCAGAGACACAACATTAATTTAATGAAAAGGTGATCAAACTACGTGGAAACATACCAGGAAAGGATTTAAGTCTTTATTTATTCAGGAAATGATTTTACAGGATTACACAATGCCTTGATCATAATGTAGTGCAATACCATCGCACTACAACAACAATGGTGGGATGAATTATGATAAATGAGCTAGGTAAACACAACACAGCTGAAAGTGTTAAGATGCATGAATGAAAGTGTCGGATAATTAAACATCATCGTCCAAGGGTTAAAAATAACAGCAGTAGCAGCAGTTTGTGGGGATTTTCTTTGTGGGTTACACAGAGATACTGTATATGGTTACAAATGACTATAAGTGCTGTACATATAAAAAAATAGATCTTTTTTAGAAACGCAGCAAGAAAAGAATCAGAGCATTACAGTAAAATCCCTCAAAGATAATATTAAAAGCATACACAATACACAAAGCATGTGTGTATTAACCTAAGAGGGACAAAGTGAATCCACAAAGTCGAGAACAACGCTGACTTGAAAACAGATTAAAAGGTTGGGGTTGAATGATTATGTAGGGTAGCGTGTGGGCCCATTTGGATGTGTCTAATGAGCTAATAGGGTGGTATTTGTCCATCTGTGTGTGTGTGTGTGTGTATGTGTGTGTGTGTGTGTGTGTGTGTATGTGTGTGTGTGTGTGTGTGTGTGTGTGTGTGTGTGTGTGTCTGTTTGTGTCTGTGTAAACAGCCTCTCAGTGTCTGGGACTGTCCCCCAGTCACAACACAGACACAGACGGCTCCGACATGAGGACGGGACCACGTGCGTCTGATTGGACGGAGGTGACATGAGTTTTGTCAATAAAACATAGGTTATTTGTGAAGAAAACTACAACTTCTCTAGTCTGTTACTGGCTCTTAGAGGCTGAATTCTCCTCGTTGTCCTATTTTTAAGGAAAATGAGTCACTTTATCTGGTTCCAATGAAGGGTTGTTTCTTATTTCATGTGCCATGTGTTTCTTTTAAAACATTGTTAAAAGAGAAAATCCTTTCTCATTAAAGGCTGTGTTATGGTTGTGCGGAGGCTCAACGTAGAGCTTTCACTGTAGCCTATGTAAGTGGCCTAGTATTTATGTTTGTGCGCTGGTGTGTGCGTCGAGCCAGCATACGTGTGTGTGTGTGTATGTGTGTGTGTGTGTGTGGGGAGTGTGTGGTAGAGCGAAGGAGAAGTAAGAGAGTGACGGCAATTAGCTTTGGAGCGAGTACCGACTCTAGAGTCACAATGAGAGAAACAAAGTGTCTCCCCTGTGTTTTCTGACCAAGGTGACCCTTAGTGGTGACTGACCAAGACTAAAAGAGACTTCAGATACAGTATTAGGGGACCACTAAGGTCTATATAAAAGAGACTTCAGATACAGTATTAGGGGACCACTAAGGTCTATATAAAAGAGACTTCAGATACAGTATTAGGGGACCACTAAGGTCTATATAAAAGAGACTTCAGATACAGTATTAGGGACCACTAAGGTCTATATAAAAAGAGACTTCAGATACAGTATTAGGGACCACTAAGGTCTATATAAAAGAGACTTCAGATACAGTATTAGGGACCACTAAGGTCTATATAAAAGCATCCAAAAAGCAGCATGTCATGGGATCTTTAAGGAGAAAATATAGTTTGATAGTTTCATTCCATTTAAGTCGCAGCTGTAAAAGTGTGTTAGGCCGCCTTTCAGGGTGTTTCAGTTCATATGTGCATTTGCAAAATGTCTATATCCTCATTTTTGCAGAAGAAAAAACAACAAGGTCAAAAATATAAAATTCTGACTAAATGGTAAATTGTATCAGTCCAAACAGGCACAAAGGTTTCTTTCATTGATATTCTGGCAGATTTCAAAGACCTGATGCACGAAGCAGCTATGAATAAGTCAGTGTCTCAGCTTTCAGTACTACAAATGGATTATTTTGCAAAAAAATACTGAAAGCCATATTTGAAGTGAAAGAGATGTCTGAACACCGACCCCTGAGAGTTCACACGTCTGCCTGAGCGAGAAAATAGTCCCTCTGTCCAAACACGTCCTGGCACTTTAAAGACTCATCCGTGTCTTCTTCTCCCCTCGCAGGCCCAGAATGTTCCAGGAACTTCACAGCTCCCAGAGGTGTCGTCAAGACGCCGGGTTTCCTGAGAAGTACCCCAACAACCTGGACTGCACCTTCATGATCTTCGCCCCCAAGATGTCTGAGATTGTGGTGGAGTTCGACAGCTTCGACATGGAGCCCGACACCACGCCGCCGCCGGGCGCCCTCTGCCGATACGACTGGCTGGAGATCTGGGACGGCTTCCCTGCAGGTGAGCAGAGGGTTTGGCTCAGGCTGGGGTGGATGAGAAAAATGGAGGAAATGTTGGTTAAAACGGGAGCTCAAGCTGTGTAATAAACTAAATATTTCTAGGGAAGCCTTGAAGAAATATGAGTATAAAGCTGGAATCAACTTGCATTTAAACAAGAAATACAGAAATACAATGCTACAACTTGGAATTGTTCATGTTTTCATTATTTTCATTCATTTCAACGTCCCCATTTCCCAAACTAGGTCCAAAAAAGAAACTTTAATAAGAATTTTATGAACTATTAAGGCTATTTTTCCGCTTGATACCCTGACAAAGAAATAAAGTATAATGGCTGCCTGTAGAACAATACAAAACCAGGTCAAAACAATCGATAAAGAAAATGTGCATACAGTAAGGGGTATTTTTGTCTGCTTAATTTCAATTTCTGAAGCATTTCATGAACTCTCTAGTTCTTTTTTTAGTTTGAGCCTCTGTCTCAGAACAAAAGATGCTAAAAATGGATTCCCTACCAAGATAGAGCAAAGAGATCAATTGAAAACTGTCAGACAGAACAGAGACGAAGGTGTAAGAATTGAAGGAGAAACAACAGGTGGAGGGTAAGGACACGGGAAAATGTAACACAGATGCAGGGGATAAATATGCCGAGCTGTGAAGCAGCAGAGAGAAGAGAAGGATGAGAAGTGCTCAACGAGGTTTCCCCCGGCAGATGTTGACAGAAAACAGACGTGTGGAGGTATAGGCGAGGAAGAGGGAGGAGAACAAAGGATGGATGGCTCCCCTGCAGGTTGGACCAGCTCGGACTGAGTGATGGAGGCGAAGGAGAATGTAGAGGCGAATAACAGATGAAGACATGAGGCGGATGTGTGCTGAAGGAGGAGAGGAGGTAGTCTTGCATTCCTCCTTCCTCCACAGCTCAGGGGAGGAAGGTCTGGCTAGTCACCACAGCATTCTGGGATGGGAGATAAACATTCTTTGGTTTATTGGCATTTCAATCACCAATCACAATCACCTTGGGCGGTGCTAAGCGCCGGACAGAGCCACGGTGCCTCTGCTAAATAACCTCAGGAAGGAAGTTGTTTTAACCATAGTCCTCAGATTAGACAGATAGTCTAGCTAGCTGTCTGGATTTACCGTGCAGAGATCTGAGGACCAGGTAACCATAGTCCTCAGATTGGACAGATAGTCTAGCTAGCTGTCTGGATTTACCCTGCAGAGATCTGAGGACCAGGTAACCATAGTCCTCAGATTGGACAGATAGTCTAGCTAGCTGTCTGGATTTACCCTGCAGAGATCTGAGGACCAGGTAACCATAGTCCTCAGAAATCCATCGCAGTTTAGAACGTAAAACACAAGGGATGGACATCTGGGACGGACATCTGGCCTAAAATGAGAGACATACGGCGGAACTTCCGTTCCACCAATCCCGGAAATTAAACGTGGTCAGTATAGTCTAGGCAGGAGGTGAAAGCGGAAAGGGATATGTTTTATTTTTTGGGAGACAACTTTTCACATGTTGTGCATGTATTACCCGGATACATTGGCACTTTCAAAGCAACTTCATCCAATCATTTAAAATTCTTGTTTTTTGAGCCAGACCAAGTTCTGAATGACTTTAAAAGACCTTAATTTTCAAAATAAAACCAGCTCCCTTTGCAAATTAATGTTGAAATAGAAGATTTTCTACTAAACTTGACTTGCCTGTTAAACATTTAATTCTGAGCAGGCTCATTGGTTTCCTAAAAAACCTCAAATGTCTCTTAAAAAGTTCTTACTTACTCCTAAAATATACCAAATACTAAAGAAGATACCTTGCTAGTCATTGGTTTCTTGCTGCAGTTTCACAAAGTGGTTAATTATTTTTCAACTTGCGCATATTAATGTTAAAAAACCTCATAACGTGAAATTTTCATGCCATGGGACCTTTAAACTCATTGAAAATATGTACTGAAGTAAAAGTGGAAGTAAGAGAAAAAAAAGAATACTCCAGTACAGAGTAAAGATACAGCCTTTTAGTACTTTAGTACAGTAGTGAAGTAGTTCTACTTCGTTACTATACATCTCTAGTCAGGAGTCAGGAGTCCATTCTTGAAAGGAAGTTCAACATTGTTTTTTGCCGGAGAAACGCATCTGTGTGAAGGAGCAATAAAAGAACAACAAGAAGATCCAAAACTGCCCAATTAGGTGCTAAGACTAAGATGACAACACCAGCACCACTCTCATGTCTGTGCGGAAGCCACAGCCAGCAACCAGTTAGCTTAGTTTAGCATAAGACTTGAGATATTGCTATATATAGGCTGGCTCTGTCCAAAGGTTAAAACAAATTCAACCTTTAGTAGGGCCTTTACTTCAAAACCCACTAAATGTTACTATACAATCTTCATTGGTACGCCCACAGTTGATAATAATCATATATGGCTCAGCTGTTAATGTGATAAATTTAATCTTTTACTTGAGACTCATCCTCCTGTGCACACAAAGAGGCTGGATGTACTGAGAGAGACTCCTTCACAGCTTGCTCAGTGTTCCCTCACCAACTACATTTGGAAAATCGGCTCTTCGGCGCATCCTGTTCCACTCTCTGTTCACGCTCATGTGGTTTGGACAGCGTTTTTCGGCTTCCATTGTTGTCTAATTAGCCGTACAGTGTGCAGATAATGGTGAGAGCTACATACCTTGGACAGGCCTGAGTAGCTTGCCAGGATGCCCACAATACCTGCTGCTGTGGCCAATGCATTGCTGGTTATTGCCAGGGAGGAGACTGGCATGGGAAAAACCTGAGGGACACAAAGACTGGCACAGGTATACAGACAGTGACACACACTTTAAAGCCGTGCCAGCATACGTAACATGCCAGGCTGGTGTGTGTGTGTGTGTGTGTGTGTGTGTGTGTGTGTGTGTGTGTGTGTGTGTGTGTGTGTGTGTGTGTGTGTGTGTGTGTGTGTGTGTGTGTGTGTGTGTTGTGTGTGTGTGTGTGTGTGTGTGTGTGTGTGTGTGTGTGTGTGTGTGTCAGCGCAGATAACAAAGCATCTCTGCAGCAGGGTGAAGACCACGATGATAGTTTTTCATCACATCAAACACGTTTGCTATGTTAACACGGACACCAAATGTTCCCATCATGCACTTTTGTTGGTTTTTCTTTGAGAGCTGTAACTCTGTTCATCAAAAGGAAATGATTTGAATTTTTTCTGGTAAGATTTAATCAGTAAAACCAACATCTGTCACTCATAATATTTGGATTTATTCTTAAAAAATACGGAAATAAAAATAAATTTAATAATTTTGCGGCACTTATTTTGTTTTGGAATTCTATTTTTTACAGATTTGTTAACAAACAAATCATTAAAAAAATTTAAAAAATGGAAATGGAATGGATAAGCCTTATAAATCCTAAATGGAGAGTTTTAATGTGGTCAAACACAACATGTTGCATGAAGAAATTCAGATTATGATTTCACTAATTTGCTTTTTTCAAAGCTCCCAGCCACATTTCAGATAGTTTGCTCGGTACCAGATGTGCTTTAAAGCTCCTGGAAAAGTGCACACGTAAGTGAACACAGTAATAACAATTATTAGTCAAAAATCATTTTCATTTTCCATGTTTAGAAAGAACCTTGAGAAAGCTTTTTATCGTTATCTTACACCACTGCAGTAGGTGTCTAACAGCTAAATACTGGAATTGAATGAATGAATGAATGAATGAATGACTGAATGAATGAATGAATGAATGAATGAATGAATGAATGAATGAATTGGTCGTGACCAAAGGGTAGGGTCAGAAGCTTCAGCTTATATAAGCCCTCCCCCCCTTCTCACATTTTTTCAGAGTAACAAACAAATTGCCAAGGAAAAATATACTACACAAGAAAGATAAAAATAAATTATACAAAAAAACTAAAGAACATATACACTTACCCAGATAACTTTCTACATACATGCATACATACACTTACCTACATACAAACATACATACATACATGCATACATATATACACACACATACTGTACCCACATACATACATATATACATACATTCATATATACATACATACATACATACATACATACATACATACATACATACATACATACATACATGCACACACACACTTACTGTACATACATACATATATTCAATTCAATTTTATTTATAGTATCAATTCATAACAAGTGTTAACTCAAGACACAGATAGAGTAGGTCTAGACCAGATAGAGTAGGTCTAGACCACACTCCATAATTTACAAGGACCCAACAGTTCTAGTAGTTCCCTCCAGAGCAAGCAACAGTGCGACAGTGGCGAGGAAAACTTCCTTTTAGGTAGAAACCTCGGACAGACCCAGGCTCTTGGTAGGCGGTGTCTGACGACCGGTTGGGGTTAGAATGAAGAGTGGCAATAACAGTCACAAAAAATAATAGTTTGTAGTAGTTCATGGCATAGCAAGGCACAGCAGGACGTAGCAGGGCACAGCAGAGCGTAGCACGATGAACACTAACTAACAATATTCAGTTCTATGCCCTAACTAAAAGCTTTATCAAAGCATAACTAGGAGGGACAGGGTAAAGAGAGGAGCCTGGTCAGGCTAGAACTCTCCCCAACCAGATCGGGCTGTATGCCCTGCCTCCCTCTAGTTTTATTATATTATTGATTATATGATAGATAGATCTGACAACTATGACGAGAAGCAGGTGGGCCGGGTTAGGCGGACGCTGCAACCCCTCACTCCCTAACAATATTCAGTCCTATGCCATAACTAAAAGCTTTATCAAAGAGGCAAGTCTTAAGCCTCCTTTTAAATGTGGGGAGAGCCTGATAGCTGAACTCTCTGGCTCCCGTTCTACTTTTAGAGACTCTAGGAACCACAAGTAATCCTGCATTCTGGGAGCGCAGTGCTCTTGTAGGGTTGTAAGGTACTATGAGCTCTTTAAGATAAGATGGTGCCTGACCATGAAGAGCTTTGTAGGTAAGAAGAAGGATTTTAAATTCTATTCTGGATTTTACAGGAAGCCAATGCAGAGAAGCTAAAACAGGAGAGATGTGATCTCTTTTCCTGGTTCCTGTCAGAACACGTGCTGCAGCATTCTGGACCAGCTGAAGAGTCTTTATGGACTTTTTCGAGCAGCCTGATAATAAAGAATTGCAGTAATCCAGCCTAGAAGTAACAAATGCATGGACTAGTTTTTCTGCATCATTTTTAGACAGGATATTCTTGATTTTTGCAATATTACGTAGGTGAAAAAAGGCGATCCTTGAAATTTGCATTATGTGGGAATTAAAGGACATGTCCTGATCAAAGATAACTCCAAGATTCCTCACAGTGGTGCTGGAGGCCAGAGTGATGCCATCCAGAGTAACTATCTCTTTGGATAATGCGTCACAGAGGTGTTTGGGCCCCAGAGCAATAACTTCAGTTTTATCTGAGTTTAACATTAGAAAATTACAGCTCATCCAGGTTTTAATATCCTGAAGGCACATTTGAAGTTTAGCTAACTGATTAGTTTCATCCGGCTTGATCGATGGATATAATTGAGTATCATCTGCATAACAATGAAAGTTTATGGAGTGCTTCCTGATAATATTGCCTAAAGGAAGCATATATAAAGTGAACAGGATTGGACCGAGCACAGATCCTTGTGGGACTCCATGATTAACTTTGGCGTGCGCAGAGGATTCATCGTTAACATGAACAAACTGAGATCGATCTGATAAATAAGACTTAAACCAGCTTAGAGCAGTTCCTTTAATGCCAATAAAATGTTCCAATCTCTGTAATAAGATATGGTGGTCAATGGTATCAAATGCAGTACTAAGATCTAATAACACCAGTACAGAGATACGTCCTTTGTCTGATGCAATTAGGAGGTCATTAGTAATTTTTACAAGTGCTGTCTCTGTGCTATGAGGAACTCTAAATCCTGACTGAAAATCCTCAAATAAGCTGTTTGGCGACTGCTTTCTCAAGACTTTTAGAGAGAAATGGAAGATTAGATATAGGTCTATAGTTGGCTAAAACATCTGGATCAAGGTTGGGCTTTTTCAGAAGATACAGCTATTTAAAGTGCTGTGGTACATAGCCTGTTAATAAAGACAGATTGGTTATATCTAGTAGAGAAGTGTTGACTAAGGGTAAAACTTCTTTAAGTAGCCTAGTCGGGATGGGGTCTAAGAGGCAGGTTGATGGTTTAGCTGAAAAAATAATTGAATTAAATTGATAAAGATCAAGTGAAGCTAAGCAGTCTAAACATATATCTGGTTTTACAGCTGTTTCTAAGGTTCCTGAGTTTAGAGCTAAGTCAGATATATATAATATGATTATTATCAACATTCTCACAGAATAATAATTCTCAATGTCTATACTTACCTACTGTCCTTTCTTTGAACCCTTTTTTAAATTTAAAGATATTCCTACTATGTTTTTTGAATCTTCCTCTAATTACCCTTACAATAAACCATTGTCTTTTCTGTTCGCCCAGATGAGCTGGAAAGTTGTTTTTAAGAATTGTGGAAATACCATCACAGCTGCCGGGGGGGGGAGCTTGATCTTTGTACAGATCCTATTCTTTGAACAGAATAGGAAGTAACACAGGTCATTCTTCCCATTTAACCCTTGTGTTGTCTTCCAGTTGACCATGAAGGGGTTTTTTTAAGATTATTTTTTGGGGCATTTTCAGGCCTTTATTTGAACAGGGCAGCTTAGACTTGAAAAGGGGAGAGAGGGGGGCTGGGCGCCCGCTGTACCAGAGAAGCTAACCAGGCGCCCTTGGAGCATTTTCTGACGTTTTAGTTTTTTGATCGATTTTTTCATGCTTTATATAACATTATATCACAAATGATGTATTATTTTGACTAATAGTGAAGATCAGCGGATGCTGAGTGGATCACAGACAGGTATCTATCAAAGTTGAGTCAGGACACTGCTTTGAAACCATTATACATGTTTTTTCAAGTGCTAAAAAATTGAATAAAACACCCAAAATGCAATGGAAGTAATCATATACTTTACCTGCAACATACATCGATGCAACTTATTTTTGGGCAATTTGGTTGAAACCCATATTTCTGATATAAAAAACTTAGGAAAAATTTGACCCGAGGACAACACAGGGGTTAATGAGTTCAAATGGAATAACTGTATTTCCATTTTTCTTCTAACTGCAGTTCTTCACTACTCTCACAGCATTGCTTCTGATAATCTGAGAACCTTCCATTATTAAAAAAATATGTTATATCATTGTTGCAATTAGATGTCAGTTATTCTATTCTAAGATGTGAATGTGTAAATTAGATACTAATTAAATAGATTTTTGCTCAAAGTGAAGAAACATTTCCCAGGACAGCGAAGGCAGAAAAGGACAAAGTGGATTAGAAAGTTGATGAGTGATGAAGCTGACATTCTCCCTTTTCTCCCCTGCTCCATCTCTCACTCTATTTGTCCCTTTGCTATCCCTCTTTCTCCTCTGGTCTCTCCACCGCCCCCCACCCCTTCCTCAGTGGGCCCCCACATCGGCCGCTACTGTGGCCAGACGTCCCCGGGCCGTGTGATCTCCTACACGGGCATCCTGTCCATGACCATCACCACTGACAACGCCATCGCCAGAGAGGGATTCTCCGCCAATTACACCATCCGCGAGAGGAGCCTCCCCCCAGGACACGAGGATGAGGGTGAGCAGCTGGAGTAGCCATGAGAAAGGGAGAGGTGGGGGTGTGAAGGGAAGGCACGTGGTCTAGAATTATGGAGGGACCATAGATAAAGGATTTTAAGGCCGATATTGCGACATATCAGCCGATATATATTTTATTTAAAAAATCCAGAAACGTCTAATAAAACATAAACAGAACATAATTATATGTAGTTATTTTGAGTTCTCATTAAAATAATAAGATAATAATTTGTTTTATTATCACAACAGAACATCAAAAAATATTAAAGTTCTGATAAATAAAACGTATAAAAATACAAACTTAAGATATGAAACTTAAAGTCCTTTGAACACAAAACAATAATCAGAGTGTTGCCAACAGGGACGTTGTAGAGCGTCCTCTGGTGGACAGACTATACAACGCCATCATTAACAGGGACGTTGTAGAGCGTCCTCTGGTGGACAGACTATGCA